>JAYKAV010000552.1:0-76933 GCA_035582835.1 Phoebastria nigripes
TTCTTGAATTGCTTATTAACCTTAGACAAAACCAAAACAATATTCCCAAGAAATACCGACAGATATATCTTAACTACCCAGGGATGTTYRAGGTACTGAYRAGTTGTTGTAACAAAGGAGAAAACCTCATAGAGGAAGGTGCCATTCTGTATTTCCTCCACAAAAACCTCCTCAGAGGAAAAGGTATAATTGCTAGTTGTCTCCAAGAGGTGGTACCCAAAGTACAGTAACGGCTTCAATACAACCCCCAGCTACTAAATAATGCCCAATGCTAGCATTTTAGTAACAAATATCCCTGGCAAAACATCACTAATCACTGCAGAGCACAGCAGACCGCAGAAACCAGCACCAATCTTTAACATGTACACCAAAAACAAGAGCATGATGCAGGTCAGATAAACTAATATGGTGACCAACAACTGTTAACAGATATAAATTCCTTAATATGCTCTAGTTAATCTCTTATCTCAAACCCTTTGGCACGTTGGGTGCCAAAAAGGACTGTCGTGGTTTAACCCTGGCAGCACCTAAACACTACGCAGCCGCTCGCTCACCCCCCCGCTCTGGTGGGATGGGGGAGAGAATTGGGAGGGCACGAGTAGGAAAACTCGTGGGTTGAGATAAAAACAGTTTAATAATTGAAATATAACAAAGTAGAACAGTAATAATAACAGTGGTAACAACAACAACAATAGGATATACAAAACAGGTGATGCACAATGCAACTGCTGACCACCTGCCGAACCGACGCGTTGCCGAACTGACGCGTGCCCGAAATGTGCAAGCCCGTCCTGGAAGCCAGAGCCCCACACACACACACTTAGTTTTTATACTGAGCATGACATCGCATGGCATGGAATACCCCACTGGCCAGCTGGGTCAATCACCCTGGCTATGCTCCCCCCRCCAGCTTCCCATGCACCTGGCAGGGCATGGGAGGCTGAAAAGTGCCTGGTGCAAGCACCACCCAGCAGCACCCAAAACATCAATGGGCCATCAACGCTCCTATTATACCAAACCCAAAACACAGCACACCCTCCCCAGCKACTGGGAAGAAAGTTAACTCTGTCCCAGCCGGAACCAGGACAGGAAGTTAGGTAATTTAATTAAAAAGGTCAATGTTGCATTGCCAACAAGAAAGCATATTATTCTGCACTATACAGATCATAGAATCATAGAATCATAGAATTATTAAGGTTGGAAAAGACCTCTAAGATCATCAAGTCCAAACGTCAACCCAACACCACCAAGCCCCACTAAACCATGTCCCTAAGTGCCTCATCTACACGTCTTTTAAATACTTCCAGGGATGGTGACTCCACCACTTCCCTGGGCAGCCTGTTCCAATGTTTAACCACTCTTTCAGTAAAGAAATTTTTCCTAATGTCCAATCTAAACCTCCCCTGGCGCAACTTGAGGCCATTTCCTCTCGTCCTATCGCTAGTTGCTTGGCAGAAGAGACCAACACCCACCTCGCTGCAACCTACTTTCAGGTAGTTGTAGAGGGCGATAAGGTCTCCTCTGAGCCTCCTCTTCTCCAGACTAAACAGTCCCAGTTCCCTCAGCCGCTCCTCATAAGACTTGCTCTCCAGACCCTTCACCAGCTTCGTTGCCCTCCTCTGGACACGCTCCAGCACCTCAATGTCCTTCTTGTAGTGAGGGGCCCAAAACTGAACACAGTATTCGAGGTGCGGCCTCACCAGTGCCGAGTACAGGGGSACRATCACTTCCCTACTCCTGCTGGCCACACTATTTCTGATACAGGCCAGGATGCCATTGGCCTTCTTGGCCACCTGGGCACACTGCTGGCGCATATTCAGCCAGCTGTCAACCAGCACCCCCAGGTCCTTTTCCGACAGGCAGCTTTCCAGCCACTCTTCCCCCAGCCTGTAGCGTTGCATGGGGTTGTTGTGGCCAAAGTGCAGGACCCGGCACTTGGCCTTGTTGAACCTCATGCAGTTGGCCTCAGCCCATCGATCCAGCCTGTCCAGGTCCCTCTGCAGAGCCTTCCTACCCTCGAGCAGATCGACACTCCCACCCAGCTTGGTGTCGTCTGCAAACTTACTGAGGGAGCACTCAATCCCCTCGTCCAGATCGTTAATAAAGATATTGAACAAGACCGGCCCCAAAACGGAGCCCTGGGGGACACCGCTTGTGAGCGGCCGCCAACTGGATTTCACTCCATTCACCACAACTCTCTGGGCCCGGCCGCCCAGCCAGTTTTTAACCCAGCGCAGAGTACACCCGTCTAGGCCATGAGCTGCCAGCTTCTGTAGGAGGATGCTGTGGGAGACAGTGTCAAAGGCTTTACTGAAGTCCAGGTAGACCACATCCACAGCCTTTCCCTCATCCACTAGGCGGGTCACCTGGTCATAGAAGGAGATCAGGTTGGTCAAGCAGGACCTGCCCTTCATGAACCCATGCTGGCTGGGCCTGATCCCCTGGTTGTCCCGCACATGGCTTGCGAGCGCCCCCAAGATGAACCGCTCCATAATCTTCCCCGGCACCGAGGTCAGGCTGACAGGCCTGTAGTTCCCTGGATCCTCCTTCCGGCCCTTCTTGTAGATGGGCGTTACATTGGCAAGCCTCCAGTCATGTGGGACCTCCCCTGTTAACCAGGACCGCTGATAAATGATGGAGAGTGGCTTGGCAAGCTCCTCCGCCAGCTCCCTCAGCACTCTTGGGTGGATCCTATCCGGCCCCATGGACTTGTGAGCGTCCAGGTGGCGTAGCAGGTCGTTCACCGCTTCCTCCTGGATTATGGGGGGTTTATCCCGCTCACCGTCCCCGTCTTCCAGCTCAGGGGGCTGAATACCCTGAGGGTGGCTGGTCTGACTATTGAAGACTGAGGCGAAGAAGGCATCAAGTACCTCAGCCTTTTCCTCATCCTCGGTGACAACGTTCCCCCCGGCATCCAATAGAGGATGGAGATTCTCCTTGGCTCTCTTTTTGATGTATGAGATAATGTATTTTTAAAGGCAAGGTAGTAGTTATAACTTTATTCTGTTTATTGTTGTTATTTCTTTAGCCTGTCAGTTGTGTTTCCTCAGAAACTTGAAATTAGTGCTCTTCTACTGGATCTTTGAATTTGAGTTAGTTTTGGAAAAGAAACTTTCATATTAGGAGTATTTTCAGCAAGGGATTTTTAAAGTGCATTCAATGGCAATTAGAATTTGAAGTTCAATAGAAAAATTTAACAGTCATTTGTAGAGACAGTATTAGTCATCCATTTCCCACACAAATATGTTTTACGGTTTGAAATGTCACTAAAATGGGTGTTTTAGAACACAAAGCAGAAGCTTGAATAGGAACAGCTTGAGCTTCTTGTATTTTAACTTTCAAATACATGGAAGTATGTGCAAGTTCAATTTTTTCTGAATGTCAGAGACCAGACTCATTCTTGGTTTAGTTTGCAATAAATTCGTCCCTGTGTTTTCCAGCTTGTTTTCAAGAACACTGTATTTGGTGTGGTAACAATGGACTTGGTGTGGTAACAAACAGCAGGTTTTTGGACTCTGTGGTGTTATATTGTTGATTTTTTCAATGTGGGGAACTACCAAACCAAGAGAAAGATAAACCTGTAAGTAAGTTACAAAAGGGGACTTTTAGGAAATGTTTTCCTTTTTCTAACTCAAACTTTGTTTGATCTTTAGCAAAATGACTAATACCCCTGCGTCCAAATTCCTTATATATAAAACTGGAACAACTTTTTTCTTCTTGAAGATGCAGGAAACTTGTGGAACATATGAAGTGAAAATTTCATTGCACTATGTTCTTTTAAAGCTGTTTTATAAAATAGCTGCCAATTTTTCAACCAAACTTACAACACAGGGTGAAAACCTGTTCCCTCTGGACACATCAGAATTCACCCCCTTGGGTCTCATGATCTCATTTCAAAATACTCCAGTATCAAAATGAAATAACTCTCTCCCTCCAACTTCATTTGCTAAGCCCCTCAGCTGTTGATAACGACTACAGCTCCACCACATGTGGTAATGATGCTACCACAGAGAAACCCACAGGAGACGCATGGGGGTAGTGTAGAATGGCTGTACTCCCAGTCCTCTGTGTTTGCTTGAGAAGAAATCTGCTGTATCTCCTCAGTTCCTCTGAGTTTGGTTGCTTGTAGGTCACATATGCCGGGCTCCAGCACAGACCCCTACACAAGCACAGGCAGTTAGCTGGCAGCTCACACCGAGCATGCCAGGCACTGCTACGTGCACCAGAGCTGGAATGGAGAGCATTCCCATCCCAGCCAGCAGATGCCTCTGGCTGCTGTTTTCACCCTAACATCCATCACACACTATCGCCCCACTGCTGTTTTGGAGGCTGTAGGCAACTTCCTTTTCACAGGTCTAAGGTAATGGGATTCATCACCATGTGTACCAGTGCAGGCACTGACCTAGAGGTTAGAAAAATTATTTTTGGCTGTGGACATGGAGTTTTGTTTAGTCTGTAAGGTATGAGATAATTTATGTATTCTTTGCAGGAGATTTTCTTTTTAAAAGAAAAGCTCTCTGGTGGTTGGTTTTATCTTTGAAATTTAAAGAGGAAAGACCATGTTAGATGAAAGCTTTCTTAAGCATTCATTTAAAGCCAGCTTTTCTGTGAAAGAAATTTGGAGTTCTCATCTCAGTCTTGAAATGAGCAATAATTCGGTACATAAAACTCTTGACTTTTGCTTTCATGGACATGATCGTCTTTGCTTACTAGGGGCAAGACTAAAATGACAGCAGATCTTAATTGCATCACAGTGTGACAAAGGGAGCAAGCAATTGAAGAGTAAAAGTTACCTGCAGGGAATGATGATGTGTCTATTGATTTTGCTTTTAATCCCCCATCTGTGGGAAAACAGACAATTTTCCCATTAGCATCTTTGAATTGTAAAGAATAGATGTTCAATCCTTGAGAGAATTTAGGGGGAAAATACAGCAAATAAAGGTCACTAGGCTCTGGCTTAGATTTGCTCATTGACTGGACATGTGCACTGAGTGACCAGTAGTTCATTTGGTCTTTGATGAAGACTGGCTATTTTGAAATAAATAAATAAATAGGTACTGCTCCACTTCTATCTTATGACTTTGGCCAGGATTAGAAGTAGAAAACCCCAAAATTAGTGGGAACAGCCCAGCTTTGGATTCAGGTTAAGAAAAGAGATCCGGAGAAGAACAATGGGAGTAACAGGACATCTAGAAAGCCTGATCTAGCTGAATAGATTAAAAAATGGTTTGGGCTAGTACAGAGGAGCCATATGCTAATAGAATTCAACCATGCTAGTAAGTGAAGAAGAATAAACTCTTTTGCACATCTGCTTCTGCGGATTTTTCACTAGTCTGAGGAGGGAAGCACCCGGAGGGAGACAGAGCACGGACACTGACTGAAGGATTTGTGTCCTTTTACCCTCATCATAGGTGGCGGGTTGGAGAAAACACCCACTGATGGGASAGACATGCATACCAATTACGTTGCTGATATGGCCTCAGACACATCCCGAAAGTCCTCACCAGTCTGATTTTCTGTTGCTTCTGTGATCCATTGCAGTCACTGAGGATAGCTCATAGTCATCCTGGCACAGATACAAACTAATACTGTCCCTCTAATACATTGCTTTACAACAGGCGTACTGCTACATTAATACTACTACTAGTAGGAAAAATGGTGGTGGTGAAACGCATACAGTATGGTGATGCATGATATAAAAAGTAGTTGCAATAGGACCCAGCAGCAGGTGCATGAAGCAGCAGAAGACACCACAAGGAGGGTTAGTGGTCTTTAAAACAATGTGATGGAGTGACTGGAGAGTACATTAACTTCAGGTGKTGTGGTCAGTGGTTATGTTTTAGAATATATTTCTGAGGATACATATATTTTTAGTTAAAGGTTGTTACCTTTACATGTTGTGTACACTATTTTGATTCATTACGAAGAGGAGTGTCATTATAAATACTGAGCTTAAGATAGCTGGGTGCTTTAGCTTCTTTTATTCTTTCAAAAATGCTGAGCTGAACTGCCAGGGGGCATTCTCTYCCAGTAGAGTTTAGACATTGCTGAAGATAAAATAGAGAAAGACAGAAAGGCAACCCTGAGCCTGGTATTTTTAATGCTCTTTTTTCTTTAAAACAGTTYGCATTTGTTTAGTTTTTGCCCTTTTGTATTCCCCTCAACTAAAGAGAAGACTATTTTTTCCTGGGAGATCCTCATAACAGCTCTTAATTTTTTTCCATCTTTCTTCACCCATTCCTATGGCTAAACATTCTGGGAAAAAATAATACAGACAAGGTTGCTTTCTTCAGGCATTATAGTTTCTCTGTTACTATTGCTTTATATGTAGCAGAAAAAACTCATCGTCTATGATTTTCTCATGGGTTTTTGTGTTTTATCGAATAAGATTAACACTCTGAATATTATTTCTTTTACTTATTCTGCTAAAAATATATAATCCAACAAGAATTACTACAACCACTATATAATCATTAATGTAACCTATTCTCTCTTATTCTAGCAATTTTTATCTAAAAGTTGACACAAAAACATATTCTAGAAAGTCAAAACATTAACATTTGGACATTATAAAATTAGGGTTTGTTTGTTCTTTTCTGTGAGCTCTACTTTAAAAAAAATACCAGCCTATCCTAAACATCAGGATTTGTTCAGACTTTTCAGTTCAGACTGATTAAGGACTTTTTCTGGCATTTGGACATAGTTACTGTGATGTAGGAGAAAAATCCCCACCTGGCAACAGAGGCTGCCATATTGACAGCAGTGTGGGCAGGAAGAATCGTGTTTCACTGCATTTTCTATCTTTCAGTTCATCATCTGCACAGAGAAGAAGTGTATCTGTCATAGGATTACTTTTCAGGATTTTTTGGTTATCTTTTCTATTTCTAGATACGAAGAAAAATAGGCTGACTATAGACATTTTATGAAACACATATGTGTTTGCCAGCAAAAATGATGGCAGATTTATTTCATGAGAAAGCTGAAGCATGGTTGAATAAGAATCTTAGTACTCTATAAATTACTTTAATGCCATATGGACAATATGATTACTATAGCAAGCAATCTCAAAGGGAGATTAATCATGATAGATCCATTGAAAAAAACCCAACCCAGAAAAAACATCCTATCTGGAGACTTGATCATCTGTCAGGATGGTTGATAACTGCGTGGCTTAGATTTTTCTTAAAGTATTTTTTGTTTATAATTTTGTTCGTTACTGTCTTTAAAACATTCTGGGAAGGGGAATTATGCCTACAGGGAAGATCCCAATGGAATTTGAAGACATTAATCTTTTTTTTTTTTTAGTTCTGTTTTATTTCTGTCGACTGGAAAAATAAAGATTTTATTTAACTGGCTGGTTTTACTCTGGTTCTTTTTTCTCTCCTTTAAAGAAAAATTCTTGGTGAACTTGAGAATTGCAAATCTTAAATGCAATGCAGTTAGTTCAGCACTATACGTCTTCCATGTTTGATTCGACATGCGCATTCAAACACATAATATGATACTTTCAGATGTGCACTACTCCACTGGAGACTCTACTAAACAATGCAGCATATAATTTTGCAGATTAAAGACCACCAATTTTGTGAACAGTTTTCTTTTTTTCTTTAGAGAGAGTGATAAAAGCTAGAGTACATAAATTTGTTATCTGTTCTTATTAAAATTCTTCTGTGGCCTATATTTAATTACAGTGAGCTATTAAATATAATTATCTAGCATCTTTGAAACTCAGTTTGCCATGAAAAAGTAATGTTTCTATTAGAATGACAATTTCTGATGTACACATTTAAATGTACTGTCTAAGACTTTAGAAGAAAGCAAGAGCTGTACCATCATTCCCTCAACATACATGAAACACAGGCAACCTGCTATGTATTTTACATGTGATATTATTGGTACCTAAAGAGGCAGAAGAATATTTATGTCAAGGTTTTGTTTCATCTCTCTGTGATTTCTTTTCAGAGAGTTATAATTGTTTTCTAAGATCCACAGTGTTCTTCTGCCTATCTAAAAGATAGATGGTCAGATCATATTCTAAATTTGCATGTAACTACAAAGCTGAGAAGATTTGCAGAGCTCAGGATCAGATGGGGTAACTGTATCTGACTAGATAAATTGCCTTCCTAAATTTAGATTCTTTTTGCTGCCCAGCATGGCATGGAGTTGACATGTCTCACCACATGGAAGCATGTCATTTTTATATTGAGTGAACGACCCAAGTCAGCAATATAGTCTTCTGGGATTATTCTCAGTGACAGAATATACACTGCTAACAACTGTCACTGCTGTTGGAAGAATGCTATGTTGAAATCCTTTAAAATAGTTTTAACACAGATTCACACACAAATCCCAATTTTGTGTTAGGAATACAACATGTAGTATCACACCAACCCAACCTTGGTAAGAAGGAAGTGAGTATTTGTATTGTTTAGCACCTGCTTGCACTGGTCAGTGATGTTGCTGTATGTGTTACTTGGCAGATTTCCTTCACAGTCTGAAATAAAGTCACTTTTCCTGTTGTGAGGGCTCCTGCCTGAACTCCTTCGTGTTTCCTGGAGATGTACTGAATAGGAAGCCAAGGCATTGTACAGTGTGTGCCGGGTTTCACTTGAGGCTCTAACAGTTTCTCCACATAAGGGACAACTGCTCTTCGAAACTGAGGAAAAATACCAAGTCTATGAGCCAATTGCTATCCAGATGTCCTCGATGGGATATAGATGATCTTGAGAAGAAAGCCAAAGGAAGGTGAGAAGTTGAGGGATGCCTGCAGCAATTACCAGGGCATCAAGTCCTTGCTGGAGCAGGGAAGTAGCCATGGCTCTGGTACAAGAGGCTTTACAGAGACTTCAGCTGGGAAACCATCACAGAGCCTGAGCTGTGGATGGTGATTTCTTCAGGAAAGGAGGGGAAAAGAGAGGGACCTGCACCAGAAATAAGACTTAAGGTATTCACAATATGCGAAAACTTTAAATCTAGTTATTTTCTAAAAGCCCATTTACCGACAGACGAATAAATACATTTATAAAAACTTTGGCTGAAAAACACTACCACTCCAAGTCATGTCCTATTCAATTACATACCATCAAATCAAGTGGAGAGCTGACAACATCTGACATATGCAGAAGGTTGTGGCCAGCAAAGCATAATGCTAAATGTCAGGAAAAAGATGCAATAAATCTGAAATCTATTGTATCACACAGAAAGGCGGTATTAACACTCAAGGACATCCAGTTAGCTGTCCCGAAATCTTTGGGAAATACACTGTGTGAACATAACTGTTATCACCCACCTAAGTTTATTTTTATAGATTTATTTTTACCCAACTGTTCTTACTTGGTTGAGGTGATCTGAGAGAATACAATTATTACTAATACCTTCCCTTTAATTTGCATCTGTGTTTCCTATGTCCAAGGCAAAATAGTGGTGTCTGCTGTTCTTGAAAGGTAGCAGCAGCCATCGCTGTGAGGCAGAGCAGACAGTCAGTTAAAATATTTTCTTTGCCATAAATAACATAGTAAAACAGTTGAAGTTGATGGTGGAGATTACATGAAACATGGTGATCTACAGTGCAAATCTGTAACTTTCACTGTTGCCTTATTATATTACTAAGGGTGCAATCTTGCTCCTCAGTCAGTGGACTTGCACACTCAAGTTGTCAGAGATATAAAGTTTTGTGATTAATTTCAGAAATAACTTCACACATGAAATTGTGTGTAGAAATCTCAGCATAAATATAAAAAGCAAATGCTGAACACAAATATTGGATACACTTACTGGTATCTGTAAGTTCTTTTCACTGATGAGAGGGGACCTGATTAGTACCTTTAGTTCTTACTGTGAATTTTCCTAATTTTTTTTACTTTATCTGAGCAGTTAGAAAACGGCTAGCAGCACTTTTCAAGTATCACAGAACAGTTTGTTTGCTCAAGATGGATTATACTGGTTTGTTGCTTTTCTGCTAACATCTTGACAATGTTTTCCATTAACTGCAAACTTTAAAATCAAAAGCAAATTAACAATGTGAAGAAATGCAAAGGGAACATTTCTTTTAGACAGTACTCGCAAAATGTTCATTTTACAATGTATAAATTTATATATAATCAAGATAATTAGAATGAATAAGGACATCCCAGGGTTTAATTGCTATAGTAAAATCAGACATATTTGTGTCTAAAAATCTGAAAATGAACCAACTCATTAAAAGTTCACTCAGGTGTACAATATTCCTGCTATGCTTAAAGGATTGGACTAAAAGTTTTCAACCCTTAAACATGAGCAACAGTTCAGTAAAAGACAAATTTAGTATCATTGTAAAAATGGAAATTAACAGCATCATTGTAAATGAGACATAGGAATCTAATAGCAAAATTAATTTCCATACCCAGTTAGCCTGTTGGCTAATCCAACATAGGTATAATCCCAGATTATTGATGACTGCAGGATTTTACGTAAAATGAAGAAAAAAACAGGAGAACAGTTTTTTATTACTAATACTGTTCTGTATGCGCCAATAAATATGCTTAAAGGTTGTTATGACAGATAAACTTAAAAGATTTTAATTTTACAATCTTTGCTTTTACCACTGCTTCAAGACCAGCCTAATAAACTCCTTTTACACTTGAAATGGGTGACTTACTGCCTTACTTCACTGATTGCTTTTATAAAAATACTGTAAAACCCACAGTGACAAATGACATGATAATCAGCTTAGTTTAGATTTTTGCCACATTTCAGAATAACTTGTGTCTATATGCTTAATACAGATGATAAGGTTTCATTTTTGAAACCAAATAAGTCAGCTACATCTTTAATAAAAATCACTTCTTTTTATATATTTCAGATTAATTTTTTCCTCCTAAAGGTCTTTGAGATTAAAATATGTTAACATATGTCACAGTACAACTTGTTCATACTGTTGACTGTCCAGGGACAGCCTTAAAACTACAATAATGTAGGTAAGGATTTTGACATAGAATTTGGAAGTATGTAATGAATATTGCCAGTAGACTTCTAGTGTTGAATCACCACAAGACCATAAGCTTTGTGCTAGAGTTACCAACTGAAGAAAAATCCAAGCAGTCTAACAAGATAAGAAAACACTTTAGAAACATAGTGCTTTTCAGGTAAAAACTACTGCTTTATAGGGCAGTATTTTGTGTGTGTTTGAGCAGGGACTGTTAAATTTTTTTCCCACCTTTCTGTTTATTTTTTCATGTTATATATCATCTTTATCTTTAAATGTCTAGAACAGAGATCAGAGAATTACTCTGTAGTGGAAAAAATGAGGCTTTTGATTCAATTCTCAGAAGAGAAAATAAAGACTCTAAAATAGAACTTGGCATACTTGTAAAAAAAAAAATTAGTAACCATCTGTTAGCAAAGAAGTGAGTGCATATATACCAAAGACATATACATTGCATGTTACTACAGCATCCCTCTCATATTTAGCACTTTTTACTGCATGTAAACAGGGTAGAGAAGTTCTATTACCCTTCCTCACAAATAGTTAGGAAGGGCAGAGGACCAGATAACACAGAAAATCTGTAACAGAGGAGGGACTTTCATCAACGTAATGTAGCTACTGTGCTAGTGCTCTGAACACTGAACTTGATTTTACCAGGCTATAGAAAAAGATAGAAGAAAATTACAGCCATGCTCCAGCTGTACCAGCTTGGTACCACAAACATTTTATCTCCCCAAAAATGTGACACTTGAAGGTAGACTGCTTTGGGCTGTGTTTCTGAGGTGCACCTACAGACTTAACTAGCCAGCACGCTCAGAGCATGCTAATTCTGTGCAAACTGCCTGGGTCATGTGCAACCTGTCCTTCCGTACCTGTTGACACTTGAGGAAAGGGAGAAGGCTAGAAAAATCAATTAAGGCTAAGAGAAAAGAGCAAGTAAACTGCAACTGCAATTCAAGCTACAATTTACAGGTAAATGAAGACTTCTATTTTCAGGGCTTTTTGTTTTTAAGCCTGGACATTCACATAGTTGTACGAATRTCTACTCAGAAATGGGTATCCTCTACTAAGTGGAATAGAGGGACGATACGCTGGGCAGGTAATAGCCTCAGCTGTATACGGAACCTGTCAAAGGATGAAATAACATTATTTATGGTCCTGTCTGTATGTGAGAACTAGATCTTGGCTGGTAGGAGCAGCTGGTTGCAGTTGCAGTGCTGAAGTAGGCAGCAGCATGCAAGAGGTAACAGTACATGGGCTGTGAAAGTCAGTGAGATGGAGATGGTGGATGGAGAGGGGGAAATGCTGATACTATCAAAATTTTGGTCCATCCAGGCAGCCACTGGCTGTAACACCAGGAGTGTGGTTTGAGGGTGCTGCAGTGCAAAATCACAGAAAACATAGGTTGGAAGGCACATCCAGTCCCACCTCCTGCTAAAAGCCAGGAAAAATTCAAAGGTGTATCATGTTGCTCAAAACCTTGTCCAGTCAAATTCTCCACATCTCTTAGGTTAGAAGTTCCCCAGTGGCACCTGCCACAGTGGATAATTTTGATTTTTTTCTAGTATCTGACTGGAAATTCCCTTGCTGCAACTTGAGCCTGCTACCTTTCATCCTGTCACTGTGTTCTGCTGCTTCCTGGCAAGTCTGGCTCTACACCCTCCCACACAGTAGTTGAAGATGGTAAGAAGATCACCCTGTTAACTTTCTCTTCTTAAAACTGAACAAACCCAGTTCTCTCAGCCTCTCCTACTAACTCCTGTCCCCCAGTTCCCCAGCCATCTTGTTGGACATCTTACAGTTTGTCATCTTGTTTGTACTGGGAGACCTGAAACTCAGCACAATAGTCCAGTTGAGGGCTTATGAATACTGAATAGAGGAAAATAATCACTTCCTTAAACCTGCTTCCTACGCTTTGCCAATGCAGCCCAGTATGCAGTTAGCCTTCATTACTGCAAGGACACATTGCTGACCYATATTCAACTTGTTGTCCACTAGGACCCTCACAACTTTTTCTTCAAAGTCCCTTTCCAGCAGTCAGCCTGGAGTATTGAGTTCATCCATCCCATGGGCATGACTCCGCATGTGTCTTTGTTGAATTTTGTGAGATTCCTGTCTGCCCATTTCTTCAGATTATTGAGGTCCCTTTGGCCTCAGTTGGTCCCTTTGAGCAGCACTGCTCTCCAGTTTGTCAACCACTCCCCACAGCTTAGTCTCGTTTGTGAAYTTGCCAAAGAACTACATCCCATCATGTAAGTTATTAAAGATATTAAACAGTATTGGTTTCAGGATCAGCCCCTGAGGAATGGTACTAGTAACTGGCCTTCCAACTGTTGGCACTATCCTTTGAGCATGACCATCTAGCCAGTTTTTAACCCACCTAGTAGTCCATTCATCCAGTCTGTACCTCTCCAACTTGGCTATGAGAATGTTATGAGAGACCATATTGACGGCCTGGCTAAAGTGAAGGTAAACAATATATGCTGCTCTCTACCCATTGATGGAGTCAGCTAACTCACCAGAGAGGGCAGTCAGGTTGGTCAGGCAGTCTGCCCTTCGTAAATCCAGGCTGGCTCTTTCCAGCCTTGTCCTTTTTGAATACGGACACTTTTTGGATAGAGACTCTTTGTCTATACTTTTGGGGGGCATGCAGTGGAGCATACCATTAAAATCCAGGTACCCCGATATTTCCTTCTAAGATGCCAGCTAAGCTGTGTGCTTTGAGTGTGCCCTAATAGCCTGGCGCAACAGGCAGCCAGGAAATATGGTGCTCTCAAAGGCATCTGCAGGGCAGTGAAGGTTCACCCACTGGGCCAAGTAGGACCACAGTGGTTAATACACCTAGGTATGTATGACAAAAGAGTACTTATTTCAGTTTAGGTAGAAACAGCACTCTTGCAAGTTACTTGGCTTGGCTCATGCAAACTGGATTCAGGCTATAAATCATGGAAGTGGTTATTTGGGTTTTGAATTTAAAACCTCTCTTTTCAATGCTGGAAAGAACTATACTGTCTCGCTCTTCATTAAAACATATCAATAGTTATTCTGGTATTCATACCTTGCGCCATTCCGGTTGCCTCAAAGAGTGCATTATTTTTATATGTCCATGTGGAGTTTTCGTAAGGAGACTGATCTCACATCCTGTAAGTGTTACTTTTTTTACTTCTTGACTGTTGGATGGTTTATTTTCAGCACAGAATTCAGAGCAAGACATCATGTAGATGAGAACAACATTTACAAAGCATATAATAATTTTTAGACTTTCTTAAATTGCACTTGGAGCCCAGCCCAATGCCTGAAAATATAGAGGGTTTTTTTCAAGATTAGATTCAATGCACAGCTTTTTCTTTCTTTTCAAATAATGCTGGTTTTCCCATACTTGCTCTGAATGGGGTATCTTGCCCTAATGCTCTGTAATTTTAAACCTGGACTATCACTGCCCTCAGTTTAATTACAAAATTGTTTACATGGGTCGATTTTGCCCAATTAGACTGTACTGTTGGCATATACATTTCACATTTTGTTAGAATAATTGGGTTAGAATGTTTTGCAGGGTTAATGGTTCTCATTGCTAAACAGAGCGTTACTTTCCCTATCTACAATCTGTAACAGCTCACTAGAAAAACAGAAACTGAATTTCATCTAGCAGTGGGATAACCCATCCATTAAAATAGTCTTCGTAGAGACAGAATTAGATTAAATGTGGGGTTTCTAGTTTGCAAGGGGTTTATTTCAGCATTTTGCAATTTTGTTTGATCCAATTTGGCAAAAATTCTCATTTTTTGTGTTTTATAGAATCCAGTCCAGGGAAATACCCTAGTAAGGAAGCTCTGTCCCAGGAACCCAAGCCTTCTGGTCCTGCAAGAAGGATCCAGGTCACTCAGGACATCCAGATAGTCCACTGTAGCCCTAGAAGCCAAAATCCTGGAAGTCAGACAGGGCTTTGAGGAGGCCAGGGAATTCCCACTACAGTCCTTGGCTCCCAGGCACAGCCAAGAGTTCAAAGGCTCCCAGAGATTTCAGCCTGCTTGGTCCATGGCTGGAAACCTTTGCATGCAAAAGTGCCATGGAGCTAGCAGAAAAAAATGGATAGGTTAATTTTCTGCTATTCAGTAACTGACCCAATATATTTCTGAGAAGTATCCTGGGTTTACCCAATAATTGTTTTTTAATAAGTCCTTCTAATAGTGGAAAATTCCCTAAGTGTCTCTGCCTGTAGCATCAAGTAGGTCTAAGACTGTTGCCCTTTCATCTAGCCGAGTCTTCCAAATTTGTAGTTAATTCTATTCAATGCTGTTATTAGGCTAGAACTTTGCCACTGTTGTAGCTGGTTTGTACTTTTCACATTTTGAGGCTGTTTCCCTGAAGAGTATCTGTCTTACAGGGGAAGTTTAAGTAAAGGCCTAGCACTTGGGGTTTTTTTTTCCTTTTCTTTTTTTTTTTTTTCAAATAAGGATTTCTGAAGTGTTTATATGCAACAGAATATTTACGTTTTTTTGTAGTGCATCTAACTAACACGTACTCTTCCAGCATTGCAAAAGTGAGTACTTTATTTAGATAGAGATGTTCTGGATGACAGGTGCCACACAGACACTCACAGGTAGGAAAAGAAAGACAAGCCTAGAAGAAGGTCTTTAAGTCCCATTCTGTGCTAACTTCAAGCGATCTAAATCATACTATCTTTCTCACAAGCTGAAGATGCTCCACTGAACAGCCATAATTTAAGAACTGTCCCCGTAGGTCTCCTATGAGGCAGCACCAGAATGTCTGGGTTCTGAGAGCTTGACGTCATCTTCCAGTTTCTAGACTAAATATTATTTACCATATTTCTAACCTGTCTTGCCCTTCTTCTGTTTTTAATTCATCTTTCTAAAGTATGGGTTGTCAGAACTGTACATCATACCAAAAGGAGTCTCACCAGCATTTAATGCAACAGCTTTAATTTCTTTTTATCTACCAAAACCCAATGATTTACACATACTAAGATCTACATTTTCTCCCACAATCCCCTCACAATCATCCATTGATTGACTGTTACAGCCAGAATTTTTCTTACTCCATCATTTCTAACAGATGAACTCTTACCTAACAGAATTACTTGTTATTAGTCTCTAAGAACTTGCACCTTGTGTAACTGAATGCTAAAAGCCTAAACCAGATATATCAAAATCTCACATATTTAGGCCAACAATAGCATGCAAAGGGAAACAGGATCTTTTCAGTTAATCCTATGATTCTAGTCATGCACACATCTCAGTATTGACTGACTACATACTCTTAATATATGCATTAAATTTTAACTATTCTTAAACTGCTTTTTGGAAATGATGGCCATCATAAAATACTGACTCAACCACCCAATAAATTCTGGGACTCATGAAAACATATTGTCTACTAAATAGCTGAATCTAAATATTTAGTCTTTGTGTTAAGGTCCCTATCAACAGCCATGAAAATTATATCTCAATGTTCACATTAACATAGTGTTGTCTACATTCGCCAACAAAATTTTTACTGGAGACAACAGTCCAGCAACACAATACTAATTTTACTGAGGCAGCAATGTTAGGGGTAACATAGCAACTCAATGAACAACATGGTAAGCTTTGGCATATGCACCRTGCATTTCACAAATAAGTTGTCCAAGCCAGCCAACTCTAAAGTAGGAACAGGCTAAAAAAGAGAAAGAAAGGGGTGTAGCCAAATAGAACAATCAGTCTTCTGCCAAATTACTATTGAAGTCCTCTGCCAATAAGCAAAGAAATACTATTTTTAAAGATTTCATTTTTTTCATGAGGCTGTGTACTGAAATGCAGAGAGATATTTCCATTCCATGGGGGAAGAAGTTAACATAATGAAGTGTGAGAGAAGCACTATAAATCTCCTTTTAAGTAAACCAAAGAAATAATGAATAGGTGAATGTGAGACTGCATGATATTAGGATGGTATAATATGATATCATTTCTAAATAAAGCTTCCCTTATTATTTTTCTAGCTTTTACAATCATTTGTTTTTATGGAAGTCAAAAGTTTTCAGAAGGAAGAAAAATAAACAAAAAAAGAGTTGAAGAGCATAGTATCAATTCCCACTGGATTTTGACCTGCCCCTTAGAATTAACAGCAACTTATCTAGAAGAAGCAGGAGGAGGTCATAAATATATTGTTAGTAGTCTAATCCAGAGCAGGGGGAAGAATCAGACAGGCTTATGGTCATGCAAACCAAACAACCTGTTTTCAGATCTGACTTCAAACTGAAGAAATATTTTGTGTGCCCAAAATCTTCTAAGTTTTAAAACAATTCTGTCCCTCCAGAGAAAATAAAAGAGAGAACTTCTCAGGGCAAACCTTTCCATTCATATCTTTAAGCAAACCTGTCTATATAATACCTTTGTGGTATTAAATAACCTAATTTAAAATTGCAATGTGAGCATCAATTTGTAGCTGAAGTGAACCCTGTTCCACACCAGGACATTTATGCAAAATATGAGGCAAGAAACAGAAAAATTATTCTGACCATATCATGGAAGTTACCCAGGAATTCTTACSCAGGTATACTTAATGAACTCAAGTGAACTTAAGGCTTATGAACACAAAGCTTGTGAATAGCAGAAATAGACAGGACAATCACTTTGACACATCGTGTCATTACACTTTCTTTACGTAGCATGGCCTCAGCTCCTGAGCACTTTCTTTTTTTAATATGACTGAGAACCTGCCCTGTTCTTTTCTGTCCATTGTTGTTCATTCTGTTGTGCTTCTCTGAAATGCCATGGAGGTATTCCTCCTGAGGCAGGGAGCATAAAAGCTCTACTTTTGACAGCACAGCTGCTGGGGTAACCCTACAATGTGTCATTAGGAAGCCATCCACTTCAAACTTGAAAAAATCAAATAGCTCCGGCTAAGCTTGCGTGGTAACATAATATAGTCCTGCTTTGCCATCTGGAGAAAACATTACTACCCTGACCTGCAAATAAATGCCACTTTGTACACTTGCTATGCTGACTCTGTTGGGAACACTGAACRTCTTGCTGCCATAAAAAGAAATAAGTCCTAAAGTGATAAAGAATGAATAAATTACTGAGTGGAACAATGAACATATTCTATTAACAAAATAATTCAACTATATTTAAACCTAGCAGAATCAAATACTCTATATTACTTTATCCCATATGAAATTCTTTCGTTTCAGGTTTCTTTTTGTTTGCTGTTGATTTTACATCCTTTCCAAGCTAAATGTTGCCTTTGGGTTTGATAAGAATGAGAACACATTTGTTTTGCATGCATTAGAAATCTGTCAGAGGGCTCCATTTTAGCTAGAATGAATAACATCCTATTCTTGTGTGCTAGGCTACATTTCTTCATCAAAAACCTTTCACTGCGTTATGGAGGGGGGAAATGGTTGGTGAAACTACACATACGATTTCCTTTCTTCTTTTTTTAATAAGTGCTGCTTTATTCTTTGCTGTTATATGGTATTAAGGCTGTGAAACAGAGGTGGTTTATGTAATAGCTACTCTGCAAGGGAACAGTATTTCTACTGTTCTGCTTTATGCTGGATGCAATACCAAGGAATGACATTTTAAGCAGCCCAAGTGGTGAAACAGCTGCTATCTTTAACTTGAGTGGCTGGGAAATCTTGCAACCATAGTGATACAAGATCACCTGCTAATAAACTGTTTCTCTTTTGATAAAAACCCAAAGACATTTTTTACTAATTCTTAGCCAGACTAAATAATTGCCTCAAATATCAATTTTGTTGTATTCTGGATGTCTACCAAAGCCAGTGCCAGCTTGAGAAGATCTGTCCTGTTTCTACTGTTTCACTTCATTATCAGTTCAGAATTAGGTTGCTGGTGTCCATTTTGCTAAGAGTCATCTAGATTTCAGAAGTTTTATAAGGATACATATTATAAAAAGGGAACACTGGGCTCAATGTTTTGGCATAATTTTCATTTGCAAAATGACATCTTTTTCTGCTCTATTCAATTGCATCAGGTGACTAAGTGTTTTTTGCAGCTTAGCAACTATTTAATAAAAAATGTTTCTATCTAGTGAGCTTTTACAAAGAACCAAAGTAAGAAAACTCCATAATTCTGAAATTAATGCATATCACTGAAATTAAAGGTTTGTACAAAGCTCTTTCTCCTCAGGCTAGGGCAGTGCACAGTGTCCTTTTTTAAGGAGACACCCACTCTCGTTGCTAGACTCTCCCAGATCTTGGGGCAATGCCCCAGCTGGTGCCACCTTGAGCTTCCATTGGCACTGGCAGGAAAATTGCTGGGTGGGCTCTGCTGCAAGACCTCCTAAACTCAGCTACTGACCTCTTCTGCCTCTACTTTTTTCCCACTCTCTCCCTAATCTTTCCCTTCCCCTTTTGTAGAGCAGCAGTTATATCTGCATGCCCCCTGACCTGTGGCCTTAAGTTTAAAAAATGCCCCTGTGCTTCCTTGCAGTACCTAAGGCCCTGGTGCTCTGTACTTCAGAAAGCAAGGAAAGGATATTTCTCTTCACGGAGTGCTATTTATTAATTTAATCGGAAAAAAGTATTCAACTTCTTCCTCGGTTGCAAGAAAAAAGAGAAAAAAAAGAGGAAAAATGTGAAAAGAAGAAAGTGGAAAACCAGAAATATCAATAAATAGAAAAGGGTTTTTTTTGAAACACATTTTGGATAAAAAGTCACATTAAAATCTTGTATAAAAACAATGATAATTACCTAAAATAAAATCAAAAGTTAATACTTTCTCTCCTTATGTTTCGCTCTGCTCTCAAACTCTGCAGTACCTTGTTTCAGTGTCAATCATCACAATTAATTATCCTTTACAAACACGAGTGAACTCAGAATACGTAGCACATCTGGACACTCTTCTATAAAAGAACTATTAAAAATTGCATGCTAGGAGATACAAGCCTAGGAAAATTCATTAAAAAGAAATAAAATGTCTCCTGCTGAGCAGATACAAAGCTTTTAGAGCAAAATTATGAAAAATAATCATCCAGCCTAATAAATTTTGATCTTTTTTTTTTTAAGGAGTTTCACAAGCTAACAGATCATTCTAACTGAAACCTTCTAGCTATTTTCCTTCCTTATATGGCAAGATTAAAATACTATATAAATCTTAATGATTTTTTTTTGCTCTAGAAAGAACAGAGAGTGTAGACATATAGCATCCTCATAAAAATGCTAGCTTTGAGGTAGAGTACTTGTGGTTCTTTCATGCAACTTTTCATTTTAATTTGAGTAGCACTGATGCTTTACAACTATAAGAAAAGCACTCTGAGTGTGATGGTTATAGCAGGATTCAATGTATACTGCTGACAATTTTGTCTAGCTTAGAGATAATTAGGACAAGTATAATTTTCCCATAAAATGGAATTTCTGGTGTTGTATTTTTGAGATAGACGTGTTCACTAACTGTTGGTAGCAATTTACACAGGTTCAAAACTACCTTATGAAAGTAAAGAAATACCGTGATTAAAGCAGTATTTACTTATGAGCTACCAGATACAGTTGATTTATAGCTGAATACAGTTTAATTGTATAGTATAGTAGTATAGCATTATAGTATTGAAATGTACATTTTATTTCAATTTTTTTATGGCTTTAATAAAATTTAATTAAAACTATTACCACCAGTCCTGGAATACCTATTCTATTTGCATTTGGAGTTGGGCTAAGCTGTGACTGTTTTGCATCAAAGAGGAAAAAGGAACAGAAAAAAAATATTCTCTCGTAACATATTTTTGCTTCAAGAGTGAATAATTGGATAACAAACTGTTCTGAGACAATTAGTTATGAATCACCACCCACTAGTACACTTCAGCATACTCTCTTCAACTCTATGCTCATTTGTCATTGTAGACTAAGCTCAGAAATTACATCTGCATGTATCAGAAGATTTTTATTTGTGGATATTAAATTATATTTCTTAAATACAGTGGTCTGAATTGGAAACCCTTTAGAAGTTGGGCTTCCCATCAACTCTGACTATTCCTTGAAATATCTTGTTTATAAGTAACTGAAAGAAGCATTTCAGAGGAATTTGTGGGGATTTTTTTTTTGCATACTAATTAAATACCTCTGACTGAGATGGGTGAGCACCGGGGAAATACAATGTTTAGGAAAGGGATCTTCCCATATAAGTGGGACTCCTGGCAAAAAAAAGCATCTACGTATGCTCAGAGCAGTATGTTGCTCTGCAAAGAGCTGACATGCCCAGCCCCAGCAGGGCAGAGAGGCTGGATCGGGGCTGAACCCTTTAGAGCATGCGGCAAGGCATCCTGAACAGGGGAAGAGGGCAAAAAATGCCTCTGTCACACAAAACGCCTCTGACAGGCCAGTCCAACAACTCTGATGGGTCATGAGCAGAGGGAGCATATCCAAACACTGTACTGTTGTTGAACGGTTGGACTCATACCCCAAAACCACACATTGGATTGAGTTTGATTGCAAACTAAACTTTATCTTCAGTTTGGCTTTCTGGGCATATGGCTTCTTTGTCTCACTTATAGTGAAATCTCAGAACTGCTGAGACTCTGGATTCCCCCCAGAATTTACAACTGCCTAATTAATGTTTACCTGGGAACCACTCTATATGAAGCTCCCATATCTCAGTCTTTGCCTCAGTTCCTTCATCACTCTAAGAACTCTTTTAGATTTGGTCATATCAGGTCCTCCAGGGATCTCATGACCCCTCTTTTCTCCAAAACCTTCTGTCCTTCAAACAACTGCCTTTTAAAGACTCCAAGTTACCAAAATGCCTTCCCAGGTAAGCTGCTGCCAGGACTCCTGGCAGAATCATCCTTCTCAGCTTGGTGACTTCCTTTAAACATATGCTCATAGAGTCCCTTTTGGAGAACAGTCATTGAGAGAACAACCCCGATATGAATACAAGCACAGCACCCACGCTGTACGCCCACCTGCTGGGCACAGCTTCCACTTTCCTATTGTATACTGGAAATTACTGCAAGAGGTGAAGGCAAATTGAAATTTCTAAGTTGTAACATTATTCAGAAAGAGAGAGAGTAAAAAACACATTGACTCATTGAGAGGATTCCCTCAGCAATTAAGTAAGCTATTTTGCATATAGGCAACGCCAATTTAAATCATTGCCTATTGGGCTAATTTCATAATCGTATTTTCAAATGATAAATGGTTTGAAGGTAGGCACAAAAATGCCAGGCATCTTGAAGGCAAATCCTCTCCCTGTGAATAAAAGAGCTTTTTGTCCAGTGCACTAAATAAATCAGGTTGAAGTTGCTGCAAGGTATTACAAATTTTCCTAGTTGTGCTTTGTTTTTTTCATTAAGGTATTTGAGTTGGTGGGATCAAAGAAACATTTCCTTAGTTCTGCTTCAAAGAAACACTGAAATGTAAAACATGAAATGTGAATAAGCTTTTTTGTCCCCTCTTCCCCTGCAAATCCTTCTCCCTTTTTGCATGGGAAGTAGTGCTCTGAAAGGAGACTTCCTCAAGCTTTTACATTTAGTGACAGTGTGTATACCCTTGTTATCTAACACTTCTAACAAGTCATAAGCGCTGCCTTTGGGTTGACACAGTTAATTAGGCTTTCTGAGTTAAACAGTGCTAATCTGTCCTCCTGAACAGTTAAGACCCAAAAATATGATAAGGGATAAACTGGAACATAAAATCTGAAAAGGCCATGTCAGAGAATACTGTCACATAAAGTTGCATCTCAGCTACAAATTCTAGCAGGATTAATTCATTGAAATCACGGCAGCCATACAGCAAAGTCATTATTGGAAGACTAGTTCTACTCAACTTTATTTTCTGTACAGATCAACTTTATGATTTTTTTTTTCTAAGTGCAACACAGCTCTGGTTAAGAAAATATCTTACAAAAGTCTGGTCATACAGAGGGCTTTGGGAATACAAAAGAGGCAGCATGGGCCTTTTGCTGTGTAAGAGGTAGTGAAGATTTCTCTTTAGCACAAGAAAGTCTGACTGTTCTTCCTCACACACGTTTTATGTTGAAGCAATGCACTGAAGTCAGCTAGAGTCACATCTATGTAGTAATAATTTATATGATGGAGTGAAATCTCTGGACACAGTTTTTAAAACACAGAAAAGACCTACAGATGGGGAGCTAGTATTCTGTTAGAGAAGAAGAGAAAGCAAGGCAAAAAAGAGAAAAGAAATATTAAAAGGTTATCACACTGTTACAAGGCATAGTTCTATAAATCTAGGTACAGCTGTATTAAAGGATAGGCAATCTTGGATAGAATAATTCCCCTACTCTATGACTCAGATTCAAAATTAATCATATCTGAGATCTGAAAAAGTGTGGTTAACTTTTATTTCCTATTAATTTTCATTTTTTAAGCATCCCCAATTCTGGAATTTGGCCAGGCCCAATAGGGAAATGCCAAAGTATCTCAATAGACTCTTCTTAAAACCTCTCCAGAATAAACAACTGGACAGACAAGAACCATAAAAAAGCCTTTGCTTTTGTCTTACATGATACCCAGCTTTTATGGGTCTGTGTACCTCTGCTGAATCCATGAGCTCTTGAGAAGATGGGAGATGTGCCCTACCCCAGCTCTGAGTGCTGCTCCTTTACAATCAACTTAGGTAAAAGCACAAACATCCTTGCTTGTTCCTTTGAAACTCAGGACTCGAGGTCAGCTCTACAGCTTGTGGCCAAAACTAACTGCAAATGAAAGACTGAACCGTCTCCTCTACCCATTGTTTGAAACACAGATCACGTGTACCAGCAGCATTTTCAAACACTGTGGAGTGTCTTGCTAAAAAGTAACAAGGATTCCTGAAATCATACCAAGATAAAGGCTCTTCACCATTAGCTTTATTTCAATAAAAGCACATAGAGAACTCAGAAATCCTAGCTCCCTGGACATCCCTATATAGCTTTACAAGACTGTGGTTAGACATATTTTATTACTGCTGTAAGATTTTGGCATATCTTGAAAGTACAACGAGCAACACCTTGAACACAGGGCTTACGCTTAATTAGTGGGAGTCTTTCCAAAGTCAGTGAACCTACATCTGGTCCCATTGCAGACAACAGACCTGGAGCACTCATTAGGTTGTGGCATTAGCATCTGCTAGGAGGAATACAAAATAAATGCATAGACAGTGTGCCTCTGTTGCACAAGAACTCTGAAATTGGAGACTTGACAAATTTTAACTTCTACTACACATTAGCATGAGAGGAAAAAAAGAAAGCTTTGCAAGGTGCCGTAAAACAACATCAGTAGTAATAAATGGTTTTTAAAGAGTCTCTCTGAAAAAGATGAAGTTGAGAAGGGAGACTATTAGGAGTTTGTTCTTCTTGTAATGAACTACAATACAGGATCAGTTAATGTTTCACTGAAGAGGAATGAGTGAATGAAGTTCAGTTTATGGTTACACTCACTTACGCATACACAGAAACCAGTGTTTTCCCTAATATTCACAAAAGGTTTAAAAAGTCCAATCCTTTCTTCCAAGTATGTCTATTTTACCAATAGAATAAACAATATTTTTAATGCCAGCAACAATGTTGCTAAATTATCATAAACTAGACTGAATTTACAAGATTGTACCACTATCACTATTGTATCATTATTGTACTGTGCTGCTATGTCTAATTTAGTGTTTAACATATTTTGTAAGTAATGGTTAAATGTGCATAGATGTTAATCTTTACAAAAATACAGATTTATTTTAACATAATAGGAAATGTCTATATCCCTTTGGGAGAAGATGATCTGACTCTTGGGAAAACTATTTTCCAAAGATCATCCTCCCTCCTAAGGGACTATCCTCACAACTTTATAGATGTACAATTTTTCCATGAGTAAGGGAGGCAAAATTAAATGATCAGGCTGACAACACAGTGTGCAGATTGTTCATTCCTGAATGTAAGGACAACATAGCTGTTTTTTTCAAAAATGTAATGTGTTGTCCTTTAAAATATATTGATGTGCACAGAATTCAAACTGCTTCTAAAAGTTCACGTGCTCTGCAGAGGAGGAGATCACACAATCCTTTGCCATATTTTCATTATGAAGGATGTCATCATATTTCTATAATGCCAGGTAGTCTTTTCTTTCCCTGTGCTTCACGAAATCCTGCTCCTTAAAAATGAAAGCCAGTTTTGCCATCGACTCTGATCTACTTGAGATCCAATCTTGTATAAAGCTTCAGCTTTCAAATTAAAGACATTAATTTGTTCATTCTCGTCTCCTAAATTACAGGAATCTTTTTTTTGTTCTGTTCATCCTACATTTACTGAATTGATGGTTATAATAAGACAACCACAAAATGCAAATCAAGATTTTTCTTTTGCTAAGATTGTTTGCTGACTCATTAAAACAGATAGTCACTAAAAGGATCAAATAATGACAAATATCATAAGATAAAATATGTATCATGACAATAAAAGTTTTTAGTAGATGGTGTACCTCACCACCTCTATTTGTGATACTGTCATTATATACTCTCAGAAACAAGATCAGTCAGACCAATTAAACCAAAGCTCTTGCTAAATCCTCCACCAGCAGGGTCATGTTCCTCTTACCATGCCTCAGATTTCACACTGGAAATAGAACAAGATCTCAAAGGATAACGGGGTGGTTCAGAAGATCACTTCTGATCCTACTGACTGTTCTCATGTATCCATCATTTCACTTTCTGTAGATCTGTCACATCTGGTATGACCTTAATTCTGCTACTGTCAGCTTAGGACACCAGCAACTCTAACTTGAGGATGACTATTGCCAGACAAAAGAAGAAAGTGACCTTAAAGTGGATGGTTTACTGAAAGCTTCTGTTTCATCATTCCTGTTTAATTTTCCCCCTCTCTGATTAAACCTCCATTGCCTCAGAATTAACTGATTAGTGAAAATCCATGCATGAATGCATATCTGTGGCTCTGAGCTTTCTTTAAATTTTGCATTGTGTGTAAGAAAAAAAAAAAAACCACCAGACAAAAATCACTCAAACTTTAAACAAACTAGCATGACAGAGCAGTTTCCAAATGCTCTTTTCCATGGAAAAGATATTTACAAAGGTTTCAGAGACATATGTGTACCTGTTTTCCTAAAAGAAATAAAAGAAAGGTCCAGAAAGCTTAGGGTAGATACATACACAAAGACATAGCTCTCTTTAAAGGAAACATATGGAAAACAATCTTTTTCTTTTCCATAAAAATCTGTTTACTTTAGCCTGTGGTAAAACCAGTAAATAATTTAATTCTGACTATGTCATCTTTCAATGACCTTTGAATGCAGTCATATCTTGATCGTCTGCTTTAGGAGTGAAGCTCAGGTCCAACTTGTGGAACGAGTGTCACAGTATGTGTGACCTACAGCAGTACACCACCACTTCCATGCATCATCCACTTCTGTTATACTATATAACCACTGTATTCTTGTCTGAGCCCAACACCTGACAGTGTTTGCTAAGCAAATTTGTGCTACTCTTTCTATACTCCTACCTGAAACACAGAGGCTGTCTTTACTAAAAGTTACAGTGAGATTAGTGAATGGAGTCGTTTCCATTGAGGGTTTTTGTGTTGTTCATGTATGATTAATCATACACAAAAGTAATTTGGAAATATAGGAGTTTCCACTCTTCATTTGGAAATGGAATGCACACTCTTCACTACGTAATTTGTCTATTATGCATTCTCAGGACAGGAATATTTAATTAAAATATGCACAGTACAGAGAAATCCTATTCTCAGGGACATAAGATCTGCCCATATTTTTAAGGCTGTACAGGCAAAATGCATAAAATTAAGGTAGCACACGATGCTACCTTAATTGCACTTGCACTCAGGCTAATGGTAACTGTATATTCACAAACATCACATTTAAACCTCTGATTATCATTGCACTAAATGTGTCTACTTATATGAATGATAAATTAAGTAAAGCTATGTAATTCAACATGAAATGCTAGACAGTCTTTGAGTTTAATGAAAGTAATACAAAAGAAGGATGTAAAATGACAACTTAAAGTACATTTTTAATTTCGCTTTTATTCCAAAATGACCTTCAGCATAGTATCTACTGGTGCATGGCTGTTAAGGTATACRGAACTAAAGGGAGATGAATAAGCAAGGTGTGCATTTCACATGTCACTAAGCAGCCTTCTGAGCTACTCTCTTTCTTCCACTTAATCTTTGCCTCTTTGCTGCTAGCTAGTGTTCAGACCCTCTTATAGGAAAATGAAAGGAAAAATGGAAGGAAAAAGATATAGTGTGTGGCATAGAAAATGGAGTAAGTGGAGAAGGAAATGCTAGCATATGTAACCAGTAGGGAAGAGCTGAACCAGCCCCTGAGAGAAGTCTGGCACACCGTCAATAAATAGAAGCAGTGCAATAAGGAATAGCTTGAGCCAAACACCTTTGGTGTCCCTCCTTTCTGATAACTGCTCAGCCTGCACACCTCAGGATTGACAGCAGACAGAGTTTTAAGGAAAGCACTGGGCATTTCTGTCAGATCATGGATCTGTTGCTCCTGTCCCTCTCTGAAGCAAAACTATGGTTGAAAGAATGGGCAGCCATGACCATACTGTCCTCATGTATTAAGGACACAACACAAAGAGGAAAGAAGGGGTACATCACATGCTGCTCGTGACTGTGGTAGCTGCAACTGAATTAGTTTTCCAGCAGGACATAAGTCGAAGCAAACAGAGATGGCACATATATGAATTCTATAAATAACTGACTACTGATGAAGTGATTTGCTCTGACTAGGTCACTTGACAACAAGCATGGCACATTATCTTGGCAAATATTTCATTAGATGTTGCAGTAGAAACCCAGACTGGCAAGAGACAGGTAATGCCTGTTACTGTTGAAATACTGTATACAGGGTAAAATAGAAGAAAATAAGAACCCTGCAGACACCACATTTTTCCCTACATCCTTACTATTTCTTATCACAGCATTTACTTCTGTGAAATAAGTAAATTAATTAAATTTATAAAATAAAAAATAAAATTAAAAATATGTAAAACACATTCAATTAATTAAATTGAGTAAATAATTTTTTWAAAAAAACATATAAAACTGTGAAGCAGGTAAATGGAGCTCTAGCCCTCCCCTTTTATTCTCTGATTTCTACTGCATTCCATGAAACCCTTCAACTTGCAAAGCTAAATTACATCCCTGAATACACATCTCTGTCTCAAAAGAGTTGAACTGGACTTCAACCCATAATTACCAATAGTTCAGCAAAATGTACAGAAGAAATATCTAGTGATAAGGCACCATATATGCTTTAGCATGATGCAGTCTTCCACAGCATCTAATCAATCTCTATATCGGCTCAGAGTAAGGTTTCACTATTTTTAGGCCCATTTTATATGTCAGGGGGAAAAAAAAAAAGCTTAAGACTCCACTAACACAATATGTGCATAAGAGAGTCCAGACACCTGGATCTGAATTTCTGGCTCTCCATCTTGTGCATTAGATAGATGACAACTATTCTGTCACATCTAGTAACTCCTTGAGTTATGTCTCTATTTAGAAAGGACTTTATCCTACACATGCTGTTGTGGTAAGAGATGGCAACTGAAACTTCTGTTCGTTAGTGCTTTCTGGACTTTTCTGGGGAGTGGCAGGTTTTCTCCTTCATTTTGCTGACTGCATTTTGTGACATTTCTTACTGAGGAAATAAAAATGCAAGTGGAATTTGATATTCCTGAGGACTGTATGGAAAATGCAGAGCTGGATTTTGAAACCTGATTTCATTTGGAATAGAAACAAGCATTTCTTCTGAAACTTATTCAAAGGAAAAATTCTGCAAAAATGTAACTGTGTCAGCTAAAACATTTCATTTTGATAAAATTTGATTTGACACTGTTTCATGCTGTTGGGGTTTTCCCACTTCCTTCTTAGGTACTATTAYGGTAACACTGCAGCACTGTCCTTTCACAAAACTTTTACATTTCAGCAGAACTTGGTTGAAGAATAAATCCACTGAAGCTTCTCAGATTGAGCGCCAATATTCTTCAGTCTACAGACTCAGCTTTTCTATCACGCTTTGAAATCAATTTCCTTTCACAGGGGATACTGAAAGAAGCCGTGAACTCTACAAGAGAAAGCTTATGGAAAGAAGTAGGAGGGGAAGGATTGATTCCAGCAGAACTGGAAAAAAAAGATTTGTCATAGCAAGTGTGAATGTTGTATGAAGGAAGGAACTGACTTAAATGGAAAAAGTTGCATGCAGAATTTTAAGTTTAAAATAAGTTTCTCCAAAAGGACATGCCCACAGTTTTTCATGTTTGGAAGGACTTTTCAAGCACAAGCTTAGGTTATGTCAAAACTCTGAAACTGAAAGTATAATGAGAATATCCTGTTTTTTTCCCATGGTGATTTAACATAGGTGCTTTGGGTAAACAGTGGCAATGAAGACATGATGCACAGGACTCAGCATAAGCTAGCTAATCATACACATATCCAGGGTCTGTTTCAGGGTTGCTTAGCCATGGTGAATCCAGAGCTGTGAAGCATTTCACCACTATGCTGCCCAAACTAATTAAATTAAATCCAACATGTACACCTGTCTGTTACAGTCATAGCTTCAGTAGCAGCATAGACATGCCTTTAATCATCAAATACACCTTTTTTTTTTTTTTTTGACTAAGCAGGTAATGAAATACAATTATTTGCTCTTAAATTATTTGTATATCAGATGTACCTGTATGCAGTTCACCAATCATTTAGGCATCTATGGGAAACAGATGTTTGTGTCCAGTCAATTCTTAGCATATAGCAAGGAAGAAGCCATTTCTTTCTGTTGAAGGAGCCCTAAATATCTCCATGAACAATGAAGTGCAATTAAAATCATTAAAGGTGTTATAAATGTTTCATATTTTAAGAATTAAATTTTAATTAAATTCTAATATAATCGAATTAATAAAATTTAGTTAAAATTTAAAGACATTTAAAATTTAAGGGTAAAAAGTGCTTTAGCTCTTGGAGATACCGAATGCTCTGTTTGTACTTTGTTTTTAAGTTAGTAACTTCTATAAAGATGGTGTAAAGACCATGTTAAATTTAGTGAACATATATTATAGGTATATGTTAGTTAGCAAGCATTTAAAAAAACCTAATTATCATAGGTGAAATATCTACTAGTATTAAAGAGAAACYTTGATTCAAGAGTGGTTGCATGTTCACTATGTATCCACATGCAACCTATTTAACAAGGTACGTCCCTCAGAAATAGTTCAATGCTTCTCACATTCAGAACATATTCATATAAAAAAAGAAAGGACTAATTCTTATATTGAATCTCTAATTTCCACTTTTACACTGAAAAGAATATTTGAAAGTCAAACTCGGTCAGACGTACAGCTATAAACCATAGCAACTTTATTTTTTGCATTTCAGCCGTACCTCTGAATCTGTGTGGCATGCTGGTCCGTACTGTGCAAGCTCAGCATCCTCCTTCGTAGTGCTGTTTTGGCTGCTGTCTATGATGACATTTGGCTAGAAACTTGCTGGTTTCTCCCAGGTGAAAGTCGGATACTATGTGTCCGTAATTAATTTCAATTAGTTCATGTTTGAAAGAGATGAAAGGAAGAAAAGTATTCTTTACCAAAGACAGCTGAGGCAGAACATCCTAGAGACTACCAGAACACCTCTGGGAAAGGAAGATGGAAATGGCATTTAGCAAAGGGTTGTAACTAAAGCAGGTGGCAGCTTCCATGTGAGAGGCTGGACAGATGCCACTGAATTTTTATACTTGCTTTTGTTTTTACAGAAGAAGTAATGCCTCCCTGAGACCTCATAGGACTGCATTGTTAAGTCCTAGGATTAGGCTGTTGTCCCAGGAGCTGTTATTTGGGGTGGACTATACTGCAGCATCCCCAGAAACAACTTTGAGCAACGTTATTTTCTTTTGTTAGCATAAGCTGAAGTGCAGGCTTTCTAACCTGGTCCCTCAGAAAAACATATAAACAGATTCAGCCAACAAAGTGGAAACCCTTTAGTGGTGCTAAATTTCTGACACAGAAGCCGAACCAATTAGCTGAATATAGCCACTGAGATGAACATAACTGTTTAAAGCACATTCATTTTCTTCTATTTGTGCCTCTTCCTGAGGACAACACTAAAATCTTAAACACTGTGACACTGTAGGTAGAAATGTAAGCTTTTCTTTGTAATACATAGCCACTACCTTCCAAAAGGTACAGTCTCTCATTTGAAAGGCCTTCTTGTCACCACTTGCAATATCGAATAGTCAGCATTTTGTAGTGAGCACCAACATCAGCTTCTTGAGGTTGCATATTCAAATCAATCCTTTTCAGTTTAAGCTCCCTCCATTGGCTGAATTCCCCTGAGTAGGCCTTAAATAATTGGATTCTGCAGGGTTTATTCATTCTATTTGTCATTAAATTAAAAAGAGGAAGTAGATGCATTTGTTGTGCTCCTTAGAAACATAGGCGAGGATATTATCAGTTGTGGAAAATAATGTCAAGCAAAATGTAAAGAAGCCATTAACAAAACAAGATATAATGTTAAACCAAGTGCAACCCCAAAGCAGCATCAGTTCAATTTTATGAAATTTTTAAATCTGAGAACTCACATTTTTTACATACATACAGCGCTCAGTAAAATTGCTCTTGACACTGCATCAATCTATCTCTATAGTCTTTGCATTAATAAATGGCTAAATAAGGAGTATGTTATTTATTTCCTGTACCTTCTTCATTCCTGTAGCTGAGACATTAGTAAGCAAGAAATGTGGTAATTGGGCTAGAGGCCAGCAATTTGTCCAGGATCATTCAGAAACTCAGAGCAAGGAATTGAACCTCTTTTAGCTCTTTAACCTCAGCGTAACTTTCAGACCACAAAACCATTTCACCTCTAAAAACATCCAATATGCTGAAACGTATTACTTAGGTAACAGAAACCAGAGTGAAAGGCATGAGTTTCCCTGGAAAAATAAACCAAAACAAACAGATAGTTGCGTGACTTTTATCTCAGCTTGACAATCCAGCACAATGAGCTTGCCTTCACCCAGCAATATGCTGGTCTGTCAAAGTTTTTTCTTTTTTTCTTTTTCCTCTTCCTTTTAAAGATGTGAGACTGCCTTACTAGAAAATATGATTATGTTTTTAAAGTGATACATTCTGAAATTCATGCCTAGGAAGAAAATAAGAAAGGATGTGTTTTATGTTTATTGTGTTTGTGTACTAGAAATAGAAACATTTTTCTTTAAATATATAATATTTTGAAACCACACCTGTTAACATCCACTCTTACACCTTAAATTTTCTGAAAGTAAGCACAAGAAGGGTTTTGCTAAAAAATAAACAAAACAAATGCTACACAAATTTATTTTACAAATAGTACACTTAAAGAAAAAACACTCTGCAGGAATATGGCACTAACATGGTTATGCTTGCAGAAGCACTAAATGGCATGTGCAATCTACTTCTCATATCCACATATTCTGTTTATTTTCTGTTGTTTTGAAGCATAACATACTTCTCATGCTTGGAAATGTCATAGGTCTTGCTGCTCAGAATTTAACAAAAGCTGTTCTCAGCTGATTGAACACAAATGAAAGAGACATTAGATAAGATGCTTAAATAAAAACTGCAGCAGAGGCTGGAAATTAGGTCTCCTCTGTTCCAAGTCAGTCCCTCATTACTAGGCAAGATAATTATGTTCACTCCTATTTTTATTCTCTGACTACAGCCTATTTAGCAGCTATATGCAACACAGAAGGGATACCAGCACAAGAACAACCTTTAATTTGTTGCTACAGACACTCATCCCTGGAGAGGAAGACAACGCTTAAGTCCCCTCAGGCTGAAGGGTGAGCTGGCCATAGGACTCCCACACCCTGGGTGAGCCTTCAAGTTACTGAATTTTTAAAGAAAAGAGAAACCAGGCATGGAATGGTGTGGGAGGAATAAGTATTGGCACTTTCTCCTGTCATGTTCAATGTGGTGCTTGGTTTATGTCTGCTCCTCTGTTGTCACAGACAAATACCTTAGGATTTGATAAGGTTAAAAAGCAAGGCAGGTGCTTAGACATTCAGAAGTATCAGGATTGGGTTGCTCTGRGCAGTCTCAGAAACAGAACTTCACTGTAAATAACAGAGAGATGTGTTTTAATCCCTAGGAGGTTGAAGTCCTGTTTCTGACCATGCCCAGAATGGTACCACATGGATTTCCACATTCCCTATTCTATAGTGACTTTAGTGCTGGGAAGAATAGAGCAGTCATGGGAGAGGCACCCAGGGAAGAAGATAGTGACAATAATTGGTTTTAAGGCCTCCAGTTCTTACGGTCTTAATTCAAGCTCCTTGTATAGTAAGTGAATTCTCAAGAGAGTGATTCAGGTTATCCAAGTTAGCTGCTTACAGAAAGACACTGTGAATATCCACTCAAAAGTAAGAAGTAGGCAGGAATTAGTTGTCTAATTATTTATAAATTTGTAATCTTCAGCTCCCATTGAAATAAAATAAGGTGTCTAAATAGCTGTATACTTCTTTCCTTGACCTTTTCAAGAAAAGCCCCAATATTGTGAAGGGAAAAAGGAGAAATAATTGCACTTCACTTCTGTTTAAAACCTTACCATCAAATTGATGCTACAGAAGGACCTAAAAAATTGAACTCTTGCTAAGGCTGCTTCTCCTCAGATGCTTGTTGTTACAGTCTATTAGAACAGAGTTATTTCTCACTCAGCCTTCCCTAGGATAGCTCATGGCTGAAATACAGAATAGACTTCTGTAAAAAATTGCAAGCCTACTTTCATGGTATTTGAAGAAAAGTTGAAGCAGTTTGAACTCCAAAAGATAACTGAAGAATTTACTATTATGAACAATGTACTGGGCTTTCTTCAACTGACAAGTGAAAATCATCTATCAATACCAGGGATTTTTATGTCATGGGAAGCTACTATCATTTCTTCAGATAACATTCCATTTATAGTGGAATAGCGTATTGGATAATTTTTATCATCTTTACTAAAGTAAAATAAATTTATTAAAGGCTGTTAGGAAAAAAAATCACCAACACCCCAAACCATATTTTCATTTATGACTGATGCAGAATGGAAGTTTGTACACTAAGGGAAATATATCCAAATCATGACTACATTTACCTCTCCAGAACTTTTGCTTAGTTCTAGTTTAATAAGGCAGATTCAATGTTTCTATGTAAATTAGAACGATCATTTCCGGGTAAAGTTCATACACAAGTTCAGTACAAGTAGAAAGCTAGTATGGATATCTAGTAATTTAAGTCAAAATTTAAGACTCAGTCAACTAGGATGCAGTTTGGCATTTAGATAACTGACCTAATTTTGAAATGAGCTGTATGCATGCAATATCCATAAAGTTTAATGTTTTCATAAATAAGCCTTCTGTAAAGAATGTTTAATGTTATTAAGCATGCTTAAATTCTTTCTCAAATGGATTCAGTACACTAGAGTACGCATAAAAATATTACAGACAGACAAAAAAGTCAGTTTCAAAAAAATGAGCAGCTCTGGAAAGTGGCATCAGGGCAACACTGGGAGACCACTCGAGCCACTAAGGAGAAAAACTGGTGTCTAGGTCCCATCAGTTGTCAGCAGTTGCATGAAAGCTTGAAATCCAGCTCCCCCCCTGCATCTTTTCTGATTCATCATGCATCATCCAGGCCGGTTTCAGCTAATAAAACCCTGTGGAAGGATAATACCAATTTCTTTAAAAAAAAGACCRTGGCCAGCTGGCCAAGACTATAAAGGTATAGCAATTTACAATTTTTTTCCCAGCTGTGCACAAATGTCTATCAGAAGCCAACATGTAAATCATACAGGCCTCTGGCCATAGCCCTTGAGATTCTGATGACATTATGTTAGAAACTCTGGTTTCCAGAACAAGCACCAATCTATGTCCTGTGATTGCAGACACAACCATGCAAAAGTTATTTTCAGTTCCAAGTGCTACAATGAGGCCACCTAAGCCTCAACACGGCTTGTAAATACCTCTATTTTTGAGAGAAATTGTCTGCCCACACACACCTTTCTCTCCAGTGCTGCAGATAGGGATATCACACTACTAGAAAAATGTTGTGGACTGGATTTATCCCAGTCACAGACACACACACATGCGAGAACATGCAGGCTACTGGGTATCTAGGGATCTTTCCTTCTGCATGGTTATGCAGGGAGAAGAAGGGAGTATCTCTTGCAACTCCTGAAGTCCCTGTGAGGAGGAGGATCACTTTCTCATTGTCCTGGGTAACAAAAGGATCGTAAAACATTTCATCCCATTCTTGTCCTGAAAAATGCCTGCTCAGAAGCATAGATCCACAGAAAGTTAAATGAGACATCCAACTAAGAAGATCACCTGAGAGAATGGTGTATACAGACTTCTACTCATTGCATGGGAACAACTTCAAGCATCGTTTCTTTCCAAGTAATGGTATTAAACAAAAAGGGAAAGTAAGGAAACAGCCAACAATAATAAGGAAGACCACAGTCTTTCCTCAACTGTTTTTTCAGAGAAACCTGCTCCTGGGAGAAAGAACTATCTATCCTAAATTTTTGGTATAGCAAAAGGGAATTGTTTTACATATTACCTTTGCTGGACTGTTGCTTATCTGCAACTCGACTGTTGCTTATCTGCAACTCAGCCTACTGGCTACCCAGCACTTTTTTGAGGTTTTCTACAAACATCCAGAATGCTATTGGCAACATTTGAAGAGATACAAAATCTATAAAATGGTATACTCAGTGACCTGCCCATGGTGAGGTGGGGCCAGCATGGTGAGGGTCATATGGGCAGCTAACACCCTTTGCAGTTCTGTGGGTAGCAGTTTCCCAGAGACCAGCTATTGCTCCCAATGAAATCTTGATAAAAAGGCTCTCTTAGATTTAGGGCCCTGACCATTCCCCACTCCAATGCTGGGCTGACAATTGGCAGTGTTTCAGGAGGATGACAAAGCTGTGATGTAATAGCTGACGTCTGAGGTAATGGGTCCAGGAAAATTGAAGGAAAAAAAGAAAGTGTCACAGAGAACGTGATGTAAAGTACAATCATTAAATTGCATCCAGGAATGTAAAAGGGAAAGAAGAGGAAAAGGAATCCCAGTTAGTTTGTATTTTCAGAAGAAATACACTTCTGCTGCCTTCAGCCTGTGGAAGAGAATGCTGCATAAATATCCTTATAAAACTATTTYGCGTCACAACATCACATCTACTCAAGCTCTACAAGCTGCTGTTTTACAGCTGCTAGATACAAATCCGTGGGACAACACAGGCATTTTTTTACCTTGTTTTGCCATAACAGTGTACTGGTAGCTATACTGCTTTCAGGATAGAAAACCTATACATGCATAGTTTACAGAAATGTACATGCATACAAATGGGAGCAAGATGTGATCTGCAGAGATGCAGCAAAACCAGTTTGTGGAAAGAAAATTCTCACTTCTGTGACGCTCCCCCCTCACCCCTTCCTGCACCCAAGAAGAAAAAAGAGTTTTCCAAGCTAGTCACAATGAATTTAGTTTAATCTATGCATCTAGTAAATAACCGTAATGACCTTGTGCTCCACATGTGGGTGTTTTAAGGCAGTAAAATGACAGCACCAATAGCATTAATCCCTCTGGTAATTACAGTGATCAAAGAAACACAGAAAAATTGCAGGTTTCAATGGGGGAAACTGCTGGTTAATTTGTTTACTCCCTGGGATGTGTTGAGGGACTAATTAGCTAAATCATGGTGGTTTTTAAAGGTCTTTGTGTTTCCTAGAAAATAAGTAGTTGTTTCATTAAAAAAATAATGACGTACTAGGTAGATGGATGTGTAACATTAGAAATGTATGGCCATGGTGATTTCAAGCTCTTGGTTTACCTATTAATTTATTTTTAAATGATGTGACTTCCTGCAGCTACATTCACATGATGATCATGAACAGCAGAGTGAAGTGAAGTCTGCAGCGCTGCTCACTTTTCACTTGCTGTCTCTCACTGCAACCTATTCTGTATCCAAAGGGTGCTAGTACATCTGGAATTGTATTGGCTTCTGCTTACACTCTACTGCTGGTCTCTTCTCAAAGACCAGCTTTGCTCCCAGCTAATACCAGCATCCAAATCATGTGGCCCTTTCCTGCTGCTAATTCTTGAACCACACCCGGCAGTTGTTGTGGAGAATTTCAGAAAGCACAAGCCAGAAGCACACCACTGTCACTCCCAACAATTTATCGCTGTAAGCAAGCTCACTGCCCAAGTTCAGTGTCAACAAATATGCTCAGAACGGTTCAGTTTGCTAGTATGGATATAATTTAGGAGTTTAGGTGCGTTGAGTTCCTTCTATAGTTCATAGATATGGTTCTGTACCACCTACTAAGTCTCTGACTACTGGAAGGTTTTGTTGCTGGTTAACGTTGTCATTGTTATTGTTTTTACATTTTGCATTTAGAGATTAGTGTTTTAGAAAATAGGAAAACAGCTTTCAGTGACAAGTTGTTAAAGATGTAATCTGTGGCGATTAATTGCAACTGGTGGGCCTCTGCTCTCACAGAGGCATGCTCAGTCCTGGTGAGGAGTGTAAAAAGGCAGTAGGATAGCTGCAAGGAACAGACATATGACATACGTAAATAAAATATCAACACATGATTGTTGTGGAACGGTGATAACCATAAATGAAAAGTGGTGGATGAGGTGAACGGGGTGGAGAAAGCTAGCACTCAGCTAGCCAAAAGAAAGAAGAGGCATAATAACTTTCATTGCAGAGTGTGACTCAAACCCAGGACATAAGATACAGACATTAACACATCTCTCAAAAATTAAAGAAAACTTGTCTGGATCTCAGAAGAAGGCACAAATAGACTGATGCTAACAGTGCAGCTGCTGATTGCGTTTGGACTTGTTTCTCACTGAAAGTGGTTTCTGACTAGGCAGTTGTTAAAGGTAACTATGCTTCTTCTGTATGTGTGAAATTTTTGCTATATATGCTAAAAGAAAGTGTGTGAAAAGGACGCACTATCACATAAAGTGAAATTTTTATCAAGGTCCACAGTGAGAATAATTAATTATGTTTCTGAATTTGGGCAGTAAGAGGAATGGTAAAGAACTCAGATGTCATTCTATTTTGCATTAAATATCTAAAAGATAGAGGAAAAGAAAGCAAAAGTCCTAACCTGTTTTTTTTACACAGATACAGGATATGGACTACAGGGAAACAGAGTAAAATGAAGTCTGGATGGCTGAAAGGCCTCAGTTCTTCAAGATCAGCTCTGATTGATAGGTTAGGGGACTACTGCCTGACATTGTAAAAATGTGTAAAAATGTGTGAAGAATGGTCAGCTGGAAGATACAAACAACACAGAGAAAGAAAGTGGAAGAACATCATTAAAAAACCCAAAAACTCTTAAGAGAAGTGTTCAAGGCATGCATATATCCATGTTATTGTACCTCCTCATCTCCTCACTAAATAAATAGGAGTAGGTGGGTGGTAGAAATATCAGGGTACCCTGGGATAGCATGGGTGTTCTTGATTATTTCAATTGATGTAACATTCATTTTGGTAAGTATTTCTACATCAGCTATGACACACAATATCCTTAAAACATTTCAGGTTATTCAGATCAGAATATACAATACAGTTTTTCACAGAACAGAAACTAGTTCATAGAATTAGTCATAGAATAAGGCATATTCTAAGAAAAGCATCCACTACTTCTCAAAATTAGATATACCAAGATTAGGTACAGATTGGTATTAGACCTACCAATTAGAGATATCATGGCTTAGTACTTCATCACTCAAAAGTCAGCACCCTGTTCCTCACATCACCTTCTCTTTCATATTCCCTTTTCTCCTCTTTTTTCCCCCTGCAAGCACATTGTCTGTTTTTTTTTTTTTTTTCTAAGTACCTCATCTCAGCTGTATGTGATTACCTTAGATATCAGGAAATGTAGGTGCATTCCTCTGAAAATCTGGTGTAGGACCCTTAAACCTTTGTGAGATACTATCCACAAAGAGTTCAGGTGTTTAGGTTATTTCTTTCCCACCATGAGTTTTGTTTACCGTGCCATTATGAGGTGTAACTCACAATGCCAAAACATTGAGGAGTGTTTGTTAATTTCTTGCTGATACTGTTTTATGTACAGAAGAAAAAAAATATGGTTGCTGACAGCTTTAGTGGACTATTCATTACATCAGGAAGCACACACTGCATTACAGAGCCTATGGCACGGATTACAAAATGCCAKTTGGGGGGGAGGGCATAGGGAATAGAAACTTGCTCAGAACAAAGTGAATGCAAAACAAAAAAAAGAAAAAGGGGGTGGGGAAGCACAAGTGTGTCTTGGTCTATGTGAAGATTTTAAGTTGTTTATTAGGAGCTGGTCCTACAAAGTGAGTAATGCTGTCATTTCCCAATGAAATGCTGTGAAATGTCAGTTGATTTGGAATGTGCTTTAAAGTGATACAGCTGCTACAAATAATGAAACAGGTGCCTGAACCAAGTTTCTGAGAATTTGTACTTGGGGGTTCCAGCAAGGTTCTGTTTAGGATGCAGCAAATTCTAAGACAAAAAGGGCAGTGGTCTAATTTCATAGCACCAGATGGCAATGCAGGTGCACATAGATGTGTTGCTAGCATTGCTGGGTCACGTTGGAGGACCTCTGCATAGGATGGTACAGGAAGACTTGAGGAGTAGTGGAGCGTTGTGTGTGGCCCATATCTTATCCCAACATGGACCTAGGATTCCCCTGGACCCAAACTGTTTCTGATTCCCAACAATAGCTCATATTGCAGATGTACAGCACCTGTGAACAAATTCATTTCATTTTCCTGTTTGCTTGTGCAAAAATGACTTTAAACACCTTAAATCAGTACCCAGGCAAGTATCCTTTCCCTTTCAAATAAATAGGGCTGTTTACTCAGGTTAATTTATGAGACCACACTACAGAACAGTATGTGGTGAAAAATGCCAGAGATGACACCAAATATGTTTATGAGGGAAACTGTGAGACAAGCACCAAGTACTCATGGAGCATTGAAGTTGCTGCTKTACACATATTCCAGACTCCTGCTAGTTCTTCCCTTCTGTAAGACTTGTGTTCATTAAAGTATAAAAGCAACTGATACTTAGCACTTATATAAAGCCTGCTCATAATTTGCTGGCTCTGTAGGAGTCATCTTATGCTGTGCTGCAGGATCAGGCCTATCTGAATTGTACCTATTAATTACACTGCCTACTGGGAAAGTGGGAGGTACACAAAGCTGAGCTAGCAGGTTTTATCCACTATGAACTCCTTACGGCAGGGCAGTATTGACTTCAGGGRGATATTTTTAGATAATCTGTGTCCCCACACCAACATGGTAAAAGGTTGCTGCAGTGGATACTGACTAAGTCTGTTTATAGAAATGATCAGATGATACAATTTTTAGAACCTCAGGGTAAATATTATTTTCTTGTCCTTGTAAGGTAAAGCTCTGGTTTCATTAGCTGGGAAAAAACCAGAACAGATGCTGGGTTTTTTTCTAGTGAAAAGCTAAATGAGCTTTACAGCAGTTAACCAGAAGCGAGGAGCTGGCTCCAAAAGCACACTAGGAGTGCAGCATTGTACGCACTTTAGCAGGGTTGTCCGTATTTTACCGATCTTCTGCTTTAGATGCTCACAAAGAACTTATTCTCAAAACTTGCTCTCTAGCATGCATGCATGCAAAACTGTAACAACTAGGCAGACATCCACAATCCCCCAGGATGATTCATAGCCCCGGGCAATTGCCCTAATTTTGCAAGCTGAGATCTGGCAACATAACAGGCTGCTGCTGCTGCTGCTGCTAAAATAATTACTGGAGCTGAATAGAGAAGATGCATTTTCAAGCCAAACCATTTGGACACGTTAACGCTTGAAGAGAAAATCCAAACCGACATTTAACATTGATTTTAAAACTATTTTGTAATTCATTTAAAATGCATATGTTTGTTAAGTTATTTATGTGTTGCAGACAAGTACTGAATGCTTGCAAACACTTAACACTTGAGCCTTTTGTGTTCAGAATTAAGGCTTTTTAGAAAACATTCAAAGGCCTTTCCTCCCAGGTGACTGATGTAAGCAAATGGTTGGATTCAGACAGTGTGCCATGGACTTTAGTGGAGTAGAAGATGAACATAAAAGATTGTAGTTTAAACTACCAGATTAGAGCTTCAGCAAGTGCTAGGGCACCCATTAGAATTCAGTTGTCGGTATGAGAAATCAAGGCTTCATAAAAACACAATTCATATCGACGTGTGAAATAATACTGTGTTTATGTATAATATAGGAACCATACTGCATAACTGACAATTGTTGGAGGCAATGTGAAAGGTCTACTACAATGACACTACTTTATAAAGGATGGGTATGATACAAACATGAGTAGTTTTTTAGGTTTAGAGTAATGGTAGTGGTTCCAAAAATTTTTTTTGCTATATTGAGCTTTACATATATTCTTTGTATGATGTGGGAAAGGAGGACTGCTGTTTGTTACATATGTTTGTTAATTCATCTTTGGCCAACCTTGGCAGATGTAGGAAAACAACAGGAGGTGACTGTAGCAACAAGGGAGCTGTGCAGCTCTCCTACATCGGAAGGCTAGTGACTTGCAGGGGAAGAAAGATGTTGCTGTCTACTGGAGGGGAGGGCTCTGCCCATACCTGCTGTCTTATCCCACTGTGGAAGGAATAATACTTCCCCTGGTTACACCTTCCCACACACCTTCTGGAATTTGGCTTTAGAGGCTTTAAAGGCCTCATCATGCTATCTTGTTTTTCAATTCCTATTTATTTTATCTTGTTTTTCAATTCCTCTCTATAGTTCAAGTGATAGCCTATGCTTTTAGTCTAATCCAGCATTCACAACATGCCAACCACTACAGAATGGCAGCTACATGAAAAAAAAAGACTAGGAAAATTCTTGTTGCTGGTTTTTGCTTTCCTCACTCTTCCCCACTTAAAAATAAATATAATTGTGATATTAAATGTAGTGGAGCCAGGTCTCAATTGCCAAAAGCCAAGAAAATTACAGTTAGTGCTGAGATGTTCTTACTTTTCATAGCTTACCTTACAGAATCATAGAATCATAGAATAGTTTGGGTTGGAAGGGACCTTTAAAGGTCATCTAGTCCAACCCCCCTGCCGTGGGCAAGGACAATCTTCAACTAGATCAGGTTGCTCAGAGCTTCATCCAACCTGACTTTGACTGGTTCCAGGGATGGGTCATCTACCACCTCTCTGGGCAACCTGTTCCAGTGTTTCAACACTGAAATTGTAAAATATTTCTTCCTTATATCCAGTCTGARTCTACCCTCTTTTAGTTTAAAACCCTTACCCCTTGTCCTGTCACAACAGGCCCTGCTAAAAAGTTTGTCCCCATCTTATTTATAAGCCCCTTTTAAGTACTGATAGGCTGCAATAAGGTCTCCCCGAAGCCTTGTCTTCTCCAGGCTGAACAACCCCAACTCTCTCAGCCTTTCTTCATAGGAGAGGTGTTCCATCCCACTGATCATTTTGACGGCCCTCCTCTAGACCCGCTCCAACAGGTCCATGTCTTTCTTGTGCTGAGGGCTCCAGAGCTGGACGCAGTACTCCAGGTGGGGTCTCAGCAGAGCAGAGTAAAGGGGTAGAATCACCTCCCTTGACCTGCTGGCCACGCTTCTTTTGATGCAGCCCAGGGTACGGTTGGCCTTTTGGGCTGTGAGTGCGCATTGTTGGCTCATGTCCAGCTTTTCATCCACCAGTACCCCCAAGTTCTTCTGGGCAGGGCTGCTCTCAATCCCTTCATCCCCCAGCCTGTATTGATACTGGGGGTTGCCCTGACCCAGGTGCAGGACCTTGCACTTGGCCCTGTTGAATCTCATGAGGTTCACACGGGCCCACTTCTCGAGTTTGTCCAGGTCCCTCTGCATGGCATCCCATCCCTCAGGCGTGCCGACCGCACCACTCAGCTTGGTGCCATCTGCAAACTTGCTGAGGGTGCACTCAATCCCATCGTCTATGTCATTGATGAAGTTATTAAACAGTACTGGTCCCAATACGGACCCCTGAGGGACACCACTCGTCACCAATCTTCATTTCGACATTGAGCCATTGACCACTATCCTCTGGATGTAACCGTCTAACCAATTCCTCACCCACCAGACAGTCCATCCATCAAATCCATACTTCTTCAGTTTAGAGAGAAGGATGTTGTGGGGGATCATATCAAAGGCCTTACAGAGGTCCAGGTAAACAACATCTGTAGCCCTTCCCATGTCCACTGATGTAGTCACTCCATCATAGAAGGCCACTAGGTTAGTCAGGCAGGACTTGCCCGTGGTGAAGCCATGCTGGCTGTCTCGAATCATCTCCCTGTCCTTCATGTGCCTTAGCATAGCGTCCAGGAGGATCTGTTCCATGATCTTCCCAGGCACAGAGGTGAGACTGACTGGCCTGTAGTTCCCCGGGTCTTCCTTTTTTCCCTTTTTAAAAATGGGGGTTATGTTTCCCCTTTTCCAGTCAGTGGGAACTTCACCAGACTGCCACGACTTCTCAAATATGATGAATAGTGGCTTAGCAACTTCATCCACCAGTTCCCTCAGGACCCACAGATGGATGTCATCGAGTCCCATGGACTTGTGCACCTTCAGGCTGCTTAGATGGTCTCAAACCTGATCTTCTCTTACAGTGGGTGGCTCTTCATTCTCCCAGTTCCCGCGTTCGCCTTCTGTGACTTGGGCGGTGAGGCTCGAGCACTTGCCAGTGAAGACTGAGGCAAAAAAGTCATTGAGTACCTCAGCCTTCTCYRTATCCCGRGTAACCAGGTCTCCCRTTTCATTSYGGAGAGGGCCCACATTTTCCCTAGTCTTCCTTTTATCCCCAACATACCTATAGAATCTTTTCTTGTTGCCCTTGACATTCCTGGCCAGATTTAATTCTATCAGGGCTTTAGCTTTCCTAACCTGATCCTTGGCTGCTCGGACAATTTACTCTGTATTCCTCCYAGGCTRCCTGTCCTTGCTTCCACCCTCTGTAGGCTTCCTTTTTGTGTTTGAGTTTGTCCAGGAGCTCCTTGTTCATCCATGCAGGCCTCCTGGCTTTTTTGCCTGACTTCCTCTTTGTTGGGATGCATCGCTCCTGAGCTTGGAGGAGACGATCCTTGAGTATTAACCAGCTTTCTTGGGCCCCACTTCCCTCCAGGGCTTTGTCCCATGSYACTCTACCAAGCAGATCCCTGAAGAGGCCAAAGTCTGCTCACCTGAAGTCCAGGGTAGTGAGCTTGCTGCGCACCCTCCTCGGTGACCTAAGGATCTTGAACTCCACCATTTCACGGTCACTGCAGCCCTTGAGGCTGCCCTTGAGCTTCACATTCTCCACCAGCCCCTCCTTGTTGGTGAGAACAAGGTCCAGCATAGCACCTCTCCTCATTGGCTCCTTTACCACTTGGAGAAGGAARGTATCATTGACGCATTCCAGGAACCTCCCGGACTGCTTATGCCCTGCTGTGTTGTCCCTCCAACAGATATCAGGGTGGTTGATGTCCCCCATGAGGACCAGGGCTTGTGATCATGAGGCTGCTCCTATCTGTCTATAGAGGGCCTCATCCGCTTGGTCTTCCTGGTTGGGTGGCCTGTAGCAGACCCCCACCATAATGTCACCTGTCCCTGCCCTCCCTTTAATCCTGACCCATAAGCTCTCGGTCGGCTCCTCATCCCTCCCCAGGCGGAGCTCCATGCACTCCAGCTGGTCATTGACATAGGGGGTGACACCGCCTCCTCTTCTCCCCTGCCTGTCCTTCCTAAAGAGCCTGTATCCTTCCATTCCAACACTCCAATCCCACCATGTCTCCGCGATGCCAATAAGGTCATAGCCCTGCAGGCGTGCGCACATCTCTAACTCCTCTTGTTTATTCCCCATGCTATGTGCGTTTGCATAGAGACATTTAAGTTGGGCCCCCGATGAAGCTGTCTTACTGGCTGGAGTTCATTTGTGCTGCTCTTCAGGCGCTCTCCTGCTGACCTGTGATCCTTCTCCAGGCTCTGGGCATCTATTGCTGGCCCTGGCATCAAACTGGTAGGAGTGGGATGGATTGAGGTTCCCCTCCCCTGGCATCTCTAGTTTAAAGCCCTCTTCACCAGCTTGGCAAGCCTATCACCGAAGATGCTCTTCCCCTTCTCTGGCAGATGGACCCAGTCAGCCCCCAGTAGACCAGGTTTCTCAAAGTGAGTCCCATGGTCTAAGTTGCAGGACATAAATAGTCCTTGTTGATATAGTTGTACTCTCCATCAAAGTTATAATATAATTGGCAGTAAACTGCATTCATCATTTTGACTTAACCCTGAGTTGCACCCTACCTCTTTCCATGTCAAAAGTATACTTTATGTATGGAAGTTTACCTAAGAAGTCCACTGATTTTTATTGCAATGCCCAGAGATCTAAACTGTGATTTATGTCTTTAAAGGGCATGCAGCTCATGAAAACCACAGTCTAGCCTTTGCTCTGGCCTTACAAAAGAAAGAAAAAGATTTTTTTTATTCTGTGCAAGTCCTTCCTCCAGCTGGAGCTCTGACTTTTGCAAAGGGATGTTTGGAGATAATGCCCTTCTATACTATAAAGTAAACAACATGACAACACTATCACCATGAAATTACTTCAAATATCAAAAAGATACTTTCAGACCTACCTTGTCTGGATACACCTGGTAAATAAGATCAGTAGGGCAACAATCCAGGATTTTTTTTCTCATATGGCTCACAAAATTAAGTCAGAGATGAGGAAAAAAAAGGGAGTGGTAGGCAACTCCAAGCTACAGTTCAGCACTTAAATTAAATGAAGTTAAAGAACTAAAAACAAGTAAGAAAGGCTCATCTACTGGTGAGCGTCTGCCTATTTTGTACAAGAAGTCATGGGCCTGGAAAAAATAGCACAGAAGTTGTCAAGATTAACATGCAAATACCTCAAATATGCTTTTCATTTTTTTATGTTGAAGGCTGCAATTATTCAAGAATGTAATTGCCCACTGTAATTCCCCTGATGGCAATGAACTAAGCTCTGTATCAACAGTTTCAAACCTTGCTTAGATACCCCTGAGAGGAAGCATGCAGGTGCCAGCCCTGTATGTATGTTAGGTTTATTTTCATTTTTTGACAAGGTATTAGCAAATATATGAGAGATCAATTTCAGGGATGTGATTGTTTTTTGTCACTAAAAATTTAAGCCCCAGTAGGGCTACTGCCTTTTCTATTCATAATCAGAAAGCAGAGTCAGTAGTACAGCGGTACAGAGAAGTTTTAGATAAGCTCCAGATAATCTTACCCTCCTCTTCTAACTAATCTATTGCAGAACACAGAAACTGAAAACAAAGCAATTACCAATATTCAGAGAACTTCTTGCACAAGAGCCAAACAATCACTCATCTACATGCTTCTGGCACTAGTTTGCCCACTATCTTTAGAATCAGAAAATCCAAGTGGAACATATCCAAAGATGAAACTACGTTCATCCCACTTAGGGATGGATCTGTCTCCACAACAGCAGCCTGTCTCACTGTTGCTGGGAGTATTTGGTAAATCTTACCCAGCAGCTTTGAAAGAAGTCCCTTGTGTTAACTAGCACTTTCATATATAGCTGAAAGTTGAACTAATTAAACTTCACAGAGGAAACTGTAAAAGAAGAAAAATACTGAATGTAGGTTAATACTGAAAGAGAATGAAAGGAAAACAAATAAAGATGCTCACCCTGGAGCTTCTTCATCTGTTCATTCTACTATCAGAAGGTATGAAGACCCGAAAGCCAGGTAGCCATTTGCATGAGATAATGCTATCCCATAGAAACTCACAGGAAATTAACAGGCTTGTTCTATTTCCACAGTTTACCAAGCAGGTAAGACAATTCCTTACAGAAAAATGCTGTGCACATTTTTACTGGTGCAAATCAAGATTCACTGTCAAAAAACGTGGCTCTATATGCATACACAAAAAACATCTGCAGCAAAGCCCTTAGCATCTTGGGAGGCTGGGGGAAGGGGAGGCACCTTCTGCTTGATCTGCACTGTCTGTAGCAAAGCAGCAACGTGAATGAATGCTGCGGAGGTGTTCTGCATCCCTCACAACTAAGCAAGGCAGGAGAATGTAAAATCTATCCTCAAGCATGGCATGTCCTGCGGCAGCTGTTCTAGTGTTCACAGGCTTGTGAGATCAAACATTTTTACTGTAGTAACTGATAACTTGTAGATTGACAAATAGACATATATCCACAGTGAGAGATATAAGAATGATGTTAATTGAAAACACATTAGAAAATAGAAATTTCTTGGTTCCAACAGCTATCTGTCAAGCATGTAAAATGTCATTGCAAATGTTTCTCATTTGAAACAACAAAAAGGGATCTGGATTAATTTGCCCTTTTTCAAATAATATGGTGATTTTATTTTCCATTTGACTACAGCTGGCAAAATATGTTGCAACTTGCTACAACAGCCAATTGATTGAGTTCTTTCCCAGGCTTAAAAATTAACTTAATTAATTTTGATCATTTTTTGAATCATCCAAAGTAATAATTCCAAATAAAAACATCCTTGCCTGTGAAAGTTCAGTATTAGAAAATTAGAAATTACTGAGATGGTGAAGCTAAAGTTGGTGTCGGTAACAGAAGTGCCAACAGTTTTCTAACAGGTTCAGTGAGTTCCAAAATCATGAAATGGCATTTGTAAATCTGTAGTAATTAACAGCAAGTTATCCAGTCTCAGTGTTAAAATGATCCATTCTATATCAACCCTGACAGGCATAAAAGGCAAAAAGGCAAAGCCTAAATTTGTCACCAGTGTAAAAGGAATGCTACCTCTGAAATTACTTCCAGACCTTCAGAGTCAACATTTATTTAGCTGACTTTGACTTAGATTTCAGTGTTAAAAAATGACAGCACCTTACAAACAGCAGAGGGCTTAACCTTGTACAATCCTACTCAAGCAAGTAAAAGAAACTAAATGACCTGCCAAAGTCAGAAAGGAAGAAGGCAGACAGGTCAGCAGCAGCACCCTCTTATTCTAAATCACACCCTGGTATCTGCAATAAAAGGAAAGACAACAACTTTCCTTATTTTATTAGACAGAAGCCTCTTTTTTCCTGGTAGGTTATTTATACTAGCAGTAACTTCCCATGGCTGCAATATCAACTTCATTTCGAAAACCAAGAAGGGTATAAAAATATGAGTTTATTTTATTCAAGTCCTTAAAGTCCAGCATGAAGCTGAGTAATGGATTTCAGATTAATTTTGTTCCAACTTTCTGCCCTGATGCCTGCAGTCTTCCAGTGAAAACATTCAAAGAGAAAAAAAAGAAAAAATATTTGGTAAAGTGTTAATATTTCATATGAGAAAGAGAAATGAAAGATAATSGTCTTACAAAGAGGTAGCACTCAGGGATATGCTATAAAACAGTCTTTTTAAACATCAGCCATGAGATTTTGTTTACAACAGGCTTCCTCCCTAGTGCCTCACAATCTGTTTCAAATACTATAAAAGCTGAAGTTCTTTTGCTAAGTGGATAACTCATGGAATAGATTAAGGCTCTCTAAGAGGATGAAAATTCCTTTAAATAACAAAGACATGCTTTTGTTAAAAATAGAATTTTTTTTTTAAGGGGATCTCTCCAAGGACCAGCCATATATATTTTGAATATTTTTTCAGTAGTGAGACGGGGAAGAGCTGATAATGAATGAGCATGAATACAGCCAATACGTTTATGACTGCTTTAGAAGACGCTATGGATATTTCCCATACCAGACTTCCCTTATCTAGTTTGCTCATGACCTGCAATTTCCTTGCTATTCTTCCCTGGACAAAGATTTCTAACCAAGCAGAAGTAATCATTATTGGGGTAAACATGATGAAAGTAGAAAACACAGTAAACAGTTGTTGATGAATTTGTTATATAATTGCTGTTGCTTTCTTTTCAGTGAAAAAAACCCTTGACCAAGGAAACCCCTAACTTTTAAGGTATTAGGTTGAGAAGCTCTTTTGGAGCTGGTCCTAACCATGTCATAGCCTTCATTTAGAGACCCGATTCTCCCATTTCGCATGTAGACATTCACACAGTGTAAATGAAAAGTGGAAATAAAATATTAGCAGTGACACCACAGCATACCCACTTCTTGCTCACTTGTCCTAATTCCAAATGCTGGAGAATTAGGAGGGATCAGCTACATTGGCAAGGCTGACCGTGATCCTGCTGTAGGGCCCAGGAAGGTTCCCTTTCTTTTTGGATCCTCTCTTGTAACTTGCTTGCACCCTGACGTAGACTTCTTTGCAAAAGGTCTTACTGCTCCCTGTGATAATGAATTAGTACCTGCTGGAAAAAAGACCGGATGAAATCCAGGAGCACAGCTTGTCAAACAGAAGCAAAAGCAGTTGACACACACCCTGAATATTACAGGCTCTACAGGCCATGAAAGAAAGAATAAAAGCTTCTTACATGAATAGAAGGGTATGACTAAATCAAGAGTAAACGGAAAAAAAATCCCCTATGTGGGCATGTGTTCTGGTCTTTCACCATGAAGTCCTAAGAAAGCATTTCTACAGAATTTCGTGGTTTCTCTTGTCCCAGATCCCAGGCTATTGTTCTGATGCTGTCTGGAAGATGAGCCCAGACTACCAGAATTTTGGAAGAGGCTTCATCCCAATTATTACTCTGTAAATTTGAGCTTAACTTTTAACTGCAGAAGTTAATTTCCCGGTGCTCCAATTACTGGCACATACAGGCCTCTTGGCCTGGAACCTAATCAATCCATCCTACATGCATCCCTTTTTTTCAAATCCTAAAGAAATGAGAAAAAAAGAAAGAATGCCCTGAAGGCACAGGTGAAAGCTGAAGTTTTCAAAATGAAAAGCATTGATTTTCTAATTCTTGCTTCTCGTGTTTTCCAGGACAAACTCTATCCCCRTATTCCTGCTGCCTTTATTTGCTGATGAAATGGGGACTGCAGAGCAATGCTGAAAATTATAGTGAAGAACAACTTCAAACAAATCCTTTCAGAAATATATAATAGAAATAATTCCTCTACTAGTTAAAAGTAATTGTTCCAGGGGTTAGATTTTGCCACCTGCCATCATATTCTGTATTCTGTGAACAGAATTACTAAATTCCCCCTTATGAATTAACTAAAATTRTGAAATGAATAAGAGATCACTTACTGTGAGGAAATGGGGCAGCATCTAGTCCTATATTTGCCATGGTAATCTTGTGCTTTTGGATACATGTTAAACCACACAGCAACAGGAGTGGGATTTTGTTTGTTTGTTTCTGAAAAACTAACATGAAATTGCAGCTAAGTTTTTTTCAGGCTATTCCATTTAGTGCTGTGCTTCTTTAAATGCTGATCACAACAGACTGAGCATGTTTTACAGATACATAAGCTAAGGAAGCACTTGTCTCTCATATGAGAACACTAGGCATCCTATTGAATAAACAAATTTCCACGTGGAAGGAAATTGGAGCTCAGGAATCATCATTCGAAGTCTGACATATCTTTTCAGCATGATTCACTGCTGTGAGGACAGAGGCAGGACCAGCGGCCACCATTCTCCCAGAAGTCAGGGAAGAAACCCATTAATCTGAACAGAGCTAATGGGATGCTGTCCCTCCATGCTGCTCTGCAGCCTTCCCTCCCCTCGGAGGTACAGCTGTCCTGGCTCGGGTGGGACATCTGCACAGCAGAAATCCATCCTGCTCTCCACACCACTATTTGCTGATGGGAAATCCACTACAAGTAACAAAGATGCCTTAAGGAAAAACAGTTTCTAGTAGCTCCTACAAGAGTCTGTCCACTCCACCTGGCCCTTTCCCACAGCCCACTGCTGCCAGAGTATCTCCTGAGTGGTTTCTTTATAAAGGAGCTTCTGTGGTACAAAATGGTCTGCAACTCTTCCTCACCAAGCACTTTCTTTTTCTTATTTACCAGATCAATTTTTTAGCACTTCACCAATCCCTTTCTCATGTTGGGAGTTTGTTTTTGTGGAGGGGTTTTTGTTTGGTTGGGGTTTTTTTAGTGTTTTCTGGCTGAAAGTCCATTTCTGGACATACATCAGAGTTAATGAAAGTACTGCTAAAGCCCACAGAAGGTGAAGATCCCCTACACTTGCAGTCAACTCCCCTGTCCTGGCATCCAAAGTATATAAGTCTGCTTTCCTCCAGAGGGAAAGCATGTGGCAATAAAGAGAAAAGAGGTTCTGACTATGGAGGAAATAAAAAACTGGTAGAGGAAATCTGAAGGCTTGGAGCTACCAATGACAGATTCATCCTGAGACGAGAGAAGCATCATGTGAGCCATAATACTGGCGTGGCAAGTGCCACCACCCATAATAAATATGGTATTTTGCTCCTTCATTAACACTGTTTTGCTCAACATATCCTGTGTATCAAACCAAGGGGGAAAAAGATAAACATATTTACGGTTCAGCATGTTACTAACATTGTGGTTTCTGGAACAGTCTCTCATTGTCTGAGAGTCAGTGAGGAAGTTTACTACAGATATACTTTGAAATTCTGAGATTTATTATTTTAAAATACTTCTATTATATTCAAACAATTTTATCAGTGTTACTCAACCAATTATAGTTACACTAATGAGCTGCAATGCTACTGAACTCTCAGACAGAACTTCATAGATACAGGAACTAATTTTCCAGAAGAGAAAATTATTTGAACATGTGGCTAATCAGAAACATTGAATGCTAACCTAACCTCTCTGACTTCAGTGCAAGGACAATTAGGCCACAGTGAACACTTTGGACAACTCCTCCTGAAGTACACTGTATATATTCATGACACTAAAACCCAAAGCACTTAAGCACAAAAGAAATGAGAATACAGGGAAATAAAATTTCATGCACAGCTTCCCACTGTGGGTTTTTTATTATTGTGCAAATTTCTTCATGCCCTTTGGCATGAAGGATGTAGATGTGCCCTATTCATTATAAATTCCCCCATGAAATCACTGACCAGCCTATGTCTCTATTTGATCTAAATGAAGACACCTCTGAGAAAGTCTGGTTTAGTATGCCAGGGTGAGGAGGAGACAGGCAGCAGGAGAGTGCCATCATCAACAGAAACACACAGCAAATAGACTTGTTCTTCCCTCCTCCTCTTGCTCATGTCCTCCCCTCCTCCTGTGGTGGTCAGGCCACCAGCTCCAAACCCAGACTTCTGCCCCATTACCAGGAAATATCAGCTGTAGTTTACAGATTAGGCTACCAGGAGCTTCTGTCACAGTGATGCTCCTGGACATGGACTGCAGAAGAATAAGTATGGATATGGAGATGAATTGCTGCAAGTTGTGGCCTTGCCTTGCAAGGGCTGCAGCAGAAGCACCTGAAGACACTATGGTATTGTATACACAGTTCCTGTGCATGAACGGTGGGTTTTCATTTCTTCACAGACATGCCTGAGGACAGGACAGGACAAGTCTTGTGTCCTACTAGCTCTCCCACGTGCCCAAGCCACACGCGCTCCACCTGTGGGCCAGGAGGGCCAGGTCTCTTTTACATAAGCCCCCCTAGATCCAGAATGCTTTCTGGTCTGAGTTGTGACCCCTTTCCAAGGCAGAATATGGGGAAAAGCACTGCAGGTAGTGTGGTAGCTCCTGGTCCAGCTCAGCTGTGAGATGCTGAAGCAGAGGAGAGGAGGCGCAGTGAGGCAGTGCCGCAGCCACCAGCTGCCTCTGCAAAACCTGGAGTGGGGCTGCTGCAGGTCAGCAGGTGGTCACCCCTCAATGGCAGCTTCGGAGGGAGAGGCCCCCACTTCTGGTGTGTTGCTTCACCACTGGGCCAAGCAGTTTGCACCTCTTTGTACATGCTCAGCCTCCTGCAGCTGGGTTTCCAGCCTTGTCTGCAGGAGCACTTCTCTTGGGCTAGCTTCGAAAGTAACTCGTGGGATACCAACGCCTGATTTTTCCCTTCTCTCTAAATATGCTTATTATATGTGTAGGTTTTAACCTGGGGAAATCTCCTGTGGCCTTTTACACTGTCCCAGGTCTGGTGGAGCCAGCCAGGCTGGTGAGGCCGGGAGCAGAGGAGCTCCTGGCAGAGACTGCCTGGGGTAGAGAACCTTTGTACTGCTAAACTGCTCCTCTTCTTCACGTGCAACAGCTTGCTGAGCTGGGGGGATGCACTGGGACGCGTGTTTGGAGGGTGCAGAGGGGTGTGCTCTGAGGACTGCCCAGGAGGGACGGCATGCAGTGATGGAGGGGATCATGGGGCTTTGGGGGCCATGGGGTGCAGCCTGCCTGCAGTGCACAGGGTGCAGGCACCATGGGGAGGCGACGTTTGTCCTGCTGCCACCCTATGGCAAGGTGGCCAGAGTCCAGAGCTGCCTTAAAGCCTCTGAGCAGTTGTGGCTGCCCAAGACAGGAATGAGCAGATGCAAGCAAGGGAAAGACATGCAGGACTGTTTGCAACAGTGGGATCAGGGCTACACATCCTGTAGGTACTGCTGAGAGCATCACGCTTGCTGGGCGGGGATGAGTTTCTCTCTCAGTGTAAAGCAAAGTAATTATGTATCTGCTCTGATTTGTGCCAAGATACCTGCATTCCTACAGATTCCTCCCGGTAGCTGGAAACAACCAGCACCATGATGCTTGTTAGTGAGTATAAGGGTCATTACCTTCTGCTTTCAACAAGCAGTAAAACACTCACAAATGTTACATTCTGATTTACAAAAGTGAATTGGATTATTTTTTAACAACCATACCAGAGACATTCTACATTAAAGCAACAGCAGAAAACAGGCACTACACTTACCCAAAAGAGCTTTCTAAATGACATGTATTATCGGGCTTATGTATTATTATTGCTATTCATAATTAATGGAAATGTAGCATTTTTCACTAATGGAAAACAACCACTGCAAAGAGCACTTTGATTGCATTATATTTATTACCCATCTTAGCAACTAAAAATGCACTTAACCTGTAATTAAGGTTACACAATAAAAGCTTTGTAAATATTGCAGTTGGAAAGTGTCCTCTCAACATCACATACTACCATTAGGCAAAAATGTTTGCTCTAAGGAATGTCTCTTTGAAATTATAAAATTGTTTTTCTGAAGGAAAAAAATAAGGAAAAGAAAAACCTTAAATGCAGCACTGCCTTGTTTCTCCACAGCCTTCGCACTTACTTGTCAAACACTGCATGCTTAATCAACACTGCATGTGAGCAGTAATAAAAAAAATATAATCTGTGATGTTCTGAAACTTCTCTCGCTGTTGGGGATATGAGGAATAGAACCAAATGGGAAAAAAAAATCTGATTGGCAAAAACTCTTTGCTAAAGAAAAATCCAAACATTTTTGCCTGGGAGCTGCCCCGTTGCATGGTAGTATACAACAAAGTGGTTAAGAGTGCTTGGTCCGTGCTGTACGGAGGGTACTCACTCTTGATTTTGCCCAATTTCTGTCCACCTTGTTCGTTTTGGGTGTAACACACTCACTTAATCCTGACTTTCAGGCTTTATGCATAATAGATGGATGTTAGTATGCTATAGAAAGCAGAGAGGATGCGTGCAAACATCATGCCCTTTGCTTGCTGTGCCCTCTGAACAGGGCCATTCCTTAACCCACAGGCACATAACTGCTAGCTGGCAGTACCACTAGAACAGTCATATTCCACAAAAAGTGCTGTGTATTCCCATGTTGTTACCTGCCTAAACAAGTGCTAAGAGTGTTTCTCATTTTGTGATATTTGGCAACAGATTTTGAGCTTAGAGAAGCTCTATATTTCAGTTTCAAAAAGAGGAAATAAGACCAAGTGACATAATAAACCTCAGGTTACTTGCAAGCCATTTGCATGATTTCAAAAAAACCTTCTCAAACTCAATAGCAATAAAATTTTTTCGTAGGAGTAATGAATATCAAAACCTTAGGCTCAAATAGTTAATCAGGGTACTCCAAACAATCTTCTAGTGATGATTCATCTTCCAGGTATATGGAATTATTTATAATTATACATAAAAGCCTAAAAAAAAAATACATTTAAAATTAATTTTTCCCCTTTTGTTTTTAGGATTTTGGCTTAACATCCAAGTGGATTGATTTATTAAATAAGCTTGCAATTCATAAACAACCTAGAACCAGAGTTCAAAGGAAAACAACACTGGCTGGAATGTTTCTGGTGTGCTTTGGAGAATGCAGAGTACCATGTAAATGAGCTGCATGTGCCACGTGCTTATAGAAGCAATTTAATTCCTAATGATCTTGAGGGAGAGAGGAATTCTTTACGACAAAGCCATATCCTGGTATTATGTGAACAAGTAACAAGGAAGGGTTGGATGTCCCCTGGAAGTGGGACTTTGACAACATTAACATTTCTCTTTAAATTACCCATTGTGACAGCTCTCCCAGTGTTAATGATGACTTTGGGACTAGTCTAGGTAGATGTTCCTTTTAGCCTATATAAATTTGCTCTGAGCAGAGTTAACAGCTATTGTTGCAGATTACTGATTCTGCATTAGAATTTCTTACGCTTTTTTCTGGTGGAGCTTCACCATCAGACATCAGCGGCAGGAGGGGAGAACAACCATGTTGCTGCAGCTGCAAGCAAGATTTTTTAATTATTTGAGACCTTTGAGAGTCGGSTAGTAAGACTGATTACAGGCCACAGACTGCAGATCTCTCACAGCCACTGTTTAACATATTTTCTTTTGAAGCATGCACCACTTTTTAAGTGGAACAATTTGTGACTAAATCTACATTCAGGGTTAAGGTCAGAATTGGTGGCATTAGAGGGCAGGATATCCCTTACTTCTTAGATACTGCATCTGATCATGGTCATAACAGTTATTTTTTCCACTCCTACAACACAATCTGTCTCTGAAAACTGCTCCTGGTGCTGTGTGACTTGCAAGGGATGCAGAGAGCCATGGACAGACAGCTCAAGGAATATGAGGCAGGACAGAAGATGCTGCAGCAGGAATTTGGGCAAATTTGGCCAGAAATTTCTCAGTGTTTCCTGCCATAAGCACTGCTTCCAGCTAAACTCTTTTTTTTTTCCTTAAGTGCAACCTTTCCTTTTAATACAGCACATATGATACAGCAGATTTAGTTGTTTGTTAAAAAAGCAACAACAAAACCCCCACATTAGCTCCATTTCAGGCACCCCTGCTAGGTGTCAGAATGTCTCCTGCTCTCCAGCCTGTACATTTATTGAAAAATAATGGCAGGCAAATAGGGTGTCCCTCTTCTGACCTTCTTCGCAAAGCTCTGCCCATGTAGAAATGTTATGAAAATTAAAACAAAAAAAAAAAGGTTTTTTTACATTCAAATTTTTAAAAAATCCCAACTAAATCCAAACTGGCTTCAGCTGATGTGCCTCAAGCTCTTCCTTTCCTCAGTAATCTGGCTGCCATATCCTGTTTTCAGTGCTATTCTCCTTTTGCCTCAACAGGGAGGTGTTCTCCACAGAGAAATAATACAGAATAAACAGGTGATATTTTAATAAAATTATCTGCTAAGCATTAAAATAAAAATTTCTACTAGTCACTGTCTGCCACAGCTGTCAGAATTGTCCACAGAAGCCAGCCTCTCAGTTTGTCTTCAGTCCTACAGCTACCCACATAATGTTAACAATCCTGCAGCACAATGATGCAAAATTCAAACTCACAGATCATATCATGCTAACAGTCACTCTGGCTCCAGTGTAATGTAAGTATTTGTCAAATATTTTTCTTTTGAAGTCCCCAGTGGATACAAGGGCTCCATCATGCTGTGCACGGAAGTAGCACCTGCTTAAAAGAGCTTATATTTCTACAAGGAAGAGCACTGAAAAGTAGTAAAGGGACATGTAGATGAAGTGACCTGATTCAAAGCTTTACAGCATATCAGAAAATGGATGTCAGGATGCAGATTTTTTCACTCACCATATTCAGTGCAGCCTGCAGATGAGGTCATATCTCAGACTGAATGATATAGTCAATGTAGATAAAGTCCTCTGCAGGAAGAAAAAAAAGAAAAAAAAAAAAAAAGGAATAATTTAGCCCACCTATATTATAAAAAGAACAGAATTCCAACTGATCATTCTGCAAGTATCATATTCTGGGTTTTAATGTATTAATAATTATGGAAAAACAAAGGTCTGTTTCATCCATAAAACTGCAGGGAATTTAAAATTTGCATTTCACTCCGTTTTAAAAAATTACCTGAATAATATTCATTTAGAGAGCAGACTGCAAATGACCATCATTAAACGTTTTCTGAGGAGAACAGAAACCTAGATGACATAACAGATGTAATTGCACTTCATACTAATTAACTGAGAATTTTAGTCAAAATTAATTGGCATCCTGTTGGGTACATAAGGTTAGATAAAGCATGGTTATAAAAACACATTTTAATGATAATGAACAGAGAGGAATTTTAATGCACTGCACTGTCATTAGTGGTCTTTAGTCTTGTCCCCGAAGACAAGAGTTTTGCTAGATTATCCTAGATTCACAAAACTTGGAGTGCAATACGCTTTTTTTTTGGTCCTTTTTGCAACAACTAAAAGGAAAAAAAAATAGATAGGGACTGTTCGTACTTTGTTCTAATCTGTAGTTTAATTATTGAGTTCTTTCACTTCACATTTTATGCCAAGACTTCTTTTGGGGATGAGCAGCCAATCCATTATGGTAGGTCCAGTAAGTTAAGTTAGAGAGCAGGACAAGTCATCAGATAACAGTAGTGAATGCAAAGACCTTCGATTTTGACTTGGTCTTCATTTATTCTCATCCCTTGATCTTCAGTGCCCTTCTAGTTTCACCTGGTTACTCTAAGACTCTGTCATAAAGATGAATCTCATAAAAGCCATCACCTGAGGCTATCAGCCTGCCATTCTGAGCAGTGCAAAAGTGGCCTTTTGACATGTCCCCAAGGCTCATTTTGCATACATTATTCAGAAGAGTCAAAGAGACATGGTGTAAAAATGACACTGTGACAATTCAAGACTATTTGCCACATGGTAAGGATCCCACACAGGTGGGTGAATTGGTATTGGATTCCCTTTGACACCATGGCCACAGAAAGTTACAGTCACCCATCTAGTTGACCAAGGGAAGCCAGCAGATGTGGGGTTTTGGATTTTAGCAAAGCTTTTGATACTGTCTCTCACAGTATCCTCCTGGACAAAATCTCCAGCATACAGCTAGACAAGTCCATAATATGTTGGGTGAACAAYTGGCTGATGGGTCGGGCTCAAAGAGTTACAGCAAATGGGGTTACATCAGGCTGGCAGCCAGTCACCAGTGGGGTTCCCCAGGGCTCGGTTTTAGGGCCTGTGTTCTTTAATGTTTTTATAAATTACCTGAACACAGGAATTGAATGTACATTAAGTAAGATTGCTGATGATACTAAATTAGGAGGAGCTGTGGACTCCCTCAAGGGTAGAGAGGCCTTACAGACAGATCTGGATAGACTAGAGTGCTGGGTAATCACCAACCACATGAAATTTAACAAGAGCAAGTGCCGGATTCTCCACCTGGGACGTGGTAATCCTGGTTGTACATAGAAATTAGGGGATGAGAGGCTGGAGAGCAGCCCCACAGAAAGAGATCTGAGGGTTTGGGTTGATGGCAAGTTGAATATGAGTCAACAGTGTGCCCTGGCAGCCAAAAGGGCCAACTGTGTCCTGGGGTGCATCAAGCACAGCACAGCTAGCCAGTTGAGGGAGGTGATTGTCCCACTCTACACTGCACTGGTGTGGCCCCACCTCAAGTACTATGTGCAGTTTTGGGCCCCTCAATACAAGAAGGACATCAAACTATTGTGTCCAGAGGAGGGCAACCAAGATGGTGAGAGGTCTCGAGGGGAAGACAGGAGGAGCGGCTGAGGTCACTTGGTTTGTTCAGCTTGGAGGAAAGAAGGCTGAGGGGTGACCTCATCGCAGTCTACAGCTTCCTCAAGGGAAGCAGTGGAGGGGGAGGTGCTGATCTCCTCTCTCTGGTGACCAGCAATAGGACACGAGGAAATGGAATGAAGCTGCATCAGGGGAAGTTCAGACTGGACATTAGGAAAAGGTTCTTCACTGAGAGGGTGGTCGGTCACTGGAACAGGCTCCCCAGGGAAGTGGTCACGGCACCAAGCCTGTCAGAGTTCAAGGAGCGTCTGGATGACACTCTTAGTCATATGGTTTAGTGTTAGGTAGTCCTGCGAGGAGCAGGGAGTTGGACTTGATGATCCTTATGGGTCCCTTCCAACTTGAGATACTCTATGCTTCTATGATTCTAGTATTCTGTATTTTACTCATTGACTGACAGATAGGCATAAAATGCCTAATGATCCACAAAGAGAGATATCACCTTCCCAGGACAGAGTATTGCCAGCGAGGCTACAAACCCATGTCCATTCCAGTCTAGGGTGCAGACCTTGATCACCTCTTACCTCCGTTGAATTTGTTCTCTGATTTTGTTGGAATCTCCAATCTTTCCACTGTAGAAATATTAATAAGTTGGAATGACTGTAGGTCACTATGAAGAAATTTCAAAGTTACAAAGAAAGAAAATGGTGAGCCACAAACTAAACTGGTCTATTCAGCTATGTTGCAATTTTGTTTTCTCTCATTGTCCAGTTGATTATGCCCATGTTTTCAGTTATCCCAAGTTCTCAGAAACAGAGTACTTTTTCTTAAACTTCTCTGCAGTTTTGGCCAATCCTTTGGCACAATTCAGATAAACGGGGAGGGGGATCATTTGAACATACATTCATATATTTGCTGGTATGCTAATGCATGCACATGGTCTTTCAAAAAATTATAGGTAGATTGAATGTACAGATTACTGTCACTTTCATATTTTTATAAATTTTTAAAGAAAAAAATTGGACTGTATTCTTGAAAATTTAATTTGCTTAGACATGAAGAAATATATAGAATAATACACAAAAAGAGGAAGTTGTGTTTCTATCTGTAGCCTTTATGGTGGACTGTAAGTTACGACCCATGATCTCCCCAATATATTGCAAACATACTTTCTTTGGATGAAATTCTGTCATCTTCCTGAGTAGACAGAGGTATCCATATTGTAGTCACTCAGTGCAGCTGTAGGTGGTTTAAAACCTCCTACATCTCCATGTGTCATAAATTCTGGGAAGCTCTCATCTCCAGTGGGAATACCAGTGAAGACTTGGAGGAAAAAGGCAAAAACCAGTGCATTTCTGCAGGTTTGATTCCCAGTCCCAGTATCCCTTAGCTACAGCCACCATTTGAAGGATGGGATCCCTCCCACAAATACTTCTTTTAAAGAGATGAATTCAAAAGCTGTGAACTTTAAAAATCCCTCCTTAAAAATTCACAGGCAGAGCATCTTGTCATTTGAGCAGAGCATTTTCAACTACTGTTGTAAAACAGTTTCTAGTGGTATCTAAGAAAGTTTTGACCTGGAAGTACAACAAATCACGAGCCATGGGTCTGTACCGGACATTGGGGGATATTCAGCACATTTCTCCACAATCAAGTGCTGGAGTAACAATAATTAACAGTGCAAAGAGAAATTCACAAGAGGTTGAGAGAACAGGAAATAATTTCTTCTACAAAAACTTTAGGGAGAGTGTCTAGGTTGCACCCTGGGATTTGGTAGGATGGATATCCTCTGGAGACACGAGCCTTGCAGAGTAACTTCACAGAGGTATTGAAAAGGGGGTGCAGGGAGTCTTTTTATTGACAGCTTCAGCTCTCCTAACTGTAAATTCAAGAGTGCTTTTCACTAGCTCTGTCCCATTCAGCAGCTGGGGTGGTTAATGTAGAGCAGAATGGAGATGGGCATCTCTACCCGCCTCCCACTTGCAGCAGTGGCCCAGTACTTCCACCCACATACTCACTCAGGTCAAAACAGGGAGAGGGGATGTTCTCTCCCTAACATGCCTGAACAGGAATCCTTATTGGTTCAAGGGCCACAGTAAAAATTTCCTTTCTCACCACGTCCTGGCTTTGTAACAATGAATGCCTTTTGCAGGCCTATAAGCAGGCTGAGAAGAAGGTTGATGCCCCAACAAGGGATTAATATGGTCATTATTAGAGGAATACATGTACTTTTTTAATATGAAGCCAGTACAGTAACTTTTTCAGCAACATCCTTTTTTAGTTCATAATTCCAAGCTGGATATATATAATTGTGGTGGCTGAAATTCATTTAAAATTTGATTTAAAAATCTAATAGCCCTCTTTGGTGGGTAAGATATTTCTGGCTCCAAATACACATCTAAATCACACATGCATATGTGAATACTGGCATATGCTACTTATATCAGTCATAGCAGAGGTTAGGCTAAATCTTCTTAAGTACTGAGGCTAAAAGCCTATGTGTCCTGATTGCTGTGGTTCATTTCCATTCCACTTGGAATATACACAATAAACTATATTTTCAGGGAGCTTATTTTATTTAAACTTTTGTTTTCTTAGGGAAAAAATAAGAAGTAGTTCTAGTAGTAGCTGACTAAAATACCCTCAAAGTCAGCTCTTATTTCTAGCCATGTCATGTTTATTCACATTGAGCCAGATGGTTCCCTCCAAGCAGTCAAAAAAAAATTGCTATGAATAAGAGTAGCACAATCCAGTCCTGAATAGTTTGATTGGTTTAATTTGATTTTTGAGGATTTTGTTACTTATGTCTATCAAAATGGAATAAAAATGTCCTTGTCAGTATGGTCAATATATACATAACTCTAAGTACTTAGCTTGTTCAGAACCATATTACTACTTGTATGTTCAAAGCTAAGCAAGTGCACAAATTGTTATTTGAAATAGTAACTATTTTCTGAGGAAAAGGAAACTTCAACCTATCCTGTAATTCAGTTTGTCCCTAGAAATCCTACAAGGTCTCAAGGTCCATGTAAGAGGAAAGTGGTGGCTGCTGGATCAGAACTTACTGTATCAGAAGTATGGATAAAATTTTATGTGGATGTCATTTACAGAAATGACAATGAATCATGCCAAAGAAGATTTCTGGTAAACTTCATCTTTGTAAAGATTTACAGTCAAAACATATGATCAAGTAAATGCTATTGTAGAGTTACAGAGAGAAACTGGAATTAAGAATCCGGAGAGAAACACTTTACATCTCCGGAAAACTCCAGGAAGTGTGTTACACCATTTTGCTTCCATGTGTGAAGATCTCTAGCTCTTTTAAAGGTTCAATTCAGATCTTAAGCTCTAGCCCTCCAGGAAAGTAAGGTTAACTCTGAAGACTGGAGTCCTGGCACTTCAAATTATGTTGTCCGTGTAAAAAAGTAATTGAGATAAGCCCTAAGCAGGAATAATTCTTCATTATGTGAGATTTACAGGATTGACAGTTCAGGAAAGAAACTCTCTTTCCACCCACACTTCCCTTACCTACCTTCTCCAATCCTACAGACAACATAAACTACTAATTTTTCCACCAGGATGCTTTGTTCCAAGCTCTGTTGAATCTTCTGGTGTCTTCTGAACCCCTATAGTTACTGCTTATAGTGCTGTTCTCCTTGTTTAGCTACAAGCAGAACCTAAAACCACAGAGACTACTTCCAAAACCTGTTGTCCATTGAAATTGTTTTCCATCCACTGATGGAAAGCAATGACTCATTATCAGCTTCCATCTCACTGACATGTAAATCTAGATGCATTGATGTCTCCACATAAAATATAAAAAGTAATCTAATGCATGGAGCAAGAAACAAGAAGGAAAGCTGCATTTCTATTCAGTTAAACAGTTTCATGAAGCTTTTAGAAAAACTGATGGAATGTAATGTTTCAAAGACTTTTTTATTCTCAACGGAGGCAGTCTTGATTAGCTGAATTTAGTATAGCTCTATTCTCTGGCTCTGTATATCTGTTAGGCACAATCTTTGTTATCAACACTAGGAAATCAACTGTTCTATAACTGGCTAAACGCATTATCAGTAGTACACTCTATATGTACAATGAATATGCCTGCGTGCATGACAGAGCAAACCTGAGCACCGTACATCACTCTGTGCAGAGGTTGCCGCACAATCTTGAGTGTTCTGGTTTGAAAACAGTTAGTACCCAGTTCACAGCACTGGTTGATGATATTGTAAAGGAGAAAAACACCGCACCATAGTCATTGGCACTGTGGGGAAAAAGCTGGGGGAAAAGGAAGTCAATTCGAGGTTTTCTGTATTGTTAATAGATAATAATAATAATAATGTTACGGTATTCTCTGGTGTAAAAAAGCAAGTTCAAACTTAACTGAATTATATAAGTTGTTCACCAGAGTAGGGTTTCTAGAATCAGACCTTCCATGTACATGGCATCTATGACACAGAAATTAATAGATAATTAAAAAGTCTATGGATGGTGATTAATCTACAAAGGGAAAAGATATCTGTGTAGTGATGGTCAAAGCTAGTTTAATAGACAGTGAACCTTTCTGGATTTTGTCTTAAACTTGGCTCCTCAGGACTCCCCTGATCCACACCCTCACACCTTATTTCTGATCTACTAACCTCTCGAACTATGGACTTAAAAATGATGCTGCCTTAGCCAGAAGGCTCAGTTGCTCGCTGCACCAGAGCTGAGCTGCAAAGATGRTTCATGGGCCTTTCCTGGTCCAAAGCCAAATGTAGCTACAGCTCTGCCTCAGTTTTATTCGTACCCTACTATCTCTTTCCAGCCCTAGGCACAGAAAGGCAAGTAAACCTTCTGGCACTTCCAGCATGGCTGTGGCATGGATCCTCCAATGGATGTGCCAATAGAGCCTCCTTTTCACAGTGATAAGTGCATCCTTTATCAAGATAAACACAAGCACTTCTCATAGGCCTCATTCTTTTAGTCTTAAACATCGCAAAGTGATTGCTGTCCGTACCACAAACCTAAACCATAGCCCAGTGATCCCCAGCTCTAAACCTAGCCGGAACAGAAGTGTTTATATATATACTTACCTGTGCTTTATGAAAATGTTTTCAATTTTGACTTATAATCATGATTTGCAACTGGAAAATTGGTAAAATGTTTTTAGGGACAAGAAAAACATTTCTCTCTCAACCCTTTTTTCTAAAAATCTCTTGCTAAACAAGCTATTAAAATACATTTGTTAGGATGAAAAAGTACCATTTAAAACTGCAAACATAGCCTTGCAATTAATATTAACAAGAACTCTGCCAAACAGTAATGGATATTTTAAAGCTGATTCTGCACAAAAGTTACAGTTAGCTCTAACTTTTCCTGTGAGATTGCTTCAAAATGTTTGAGGGGATTGTGGTATAAAAACATAGAAATACTACAAGGAATACACACAAATGTAGATGTGGTGATTAGTATGTTAAGGAGATATTGTGGTATGGTATAAAAAGTTTTCAACAATGCTATCTGCATAGAAAGATTAGGCTCTTTAGGTTCATGTTGGAAAATTTAGATTGCACTCCATTATGTTATATAATGTATGATAACAGGATTCTGGTATTACCACTCCACTAATCTTGTCACCTTGGATTCTCATTTCTGGATTTATGATCTATTTCTTGGAGCATAATCAAATCAATTTCTTTTGAGAAACTGTCTTCATGCAGAAGGAATATTTCTCACATTATATTTGGGAGCATGAAATTTTTTTACAGAAATGCTCATTGCATCTTCACACATTCTGTAAATAAGAATGCTCTGATTTACTCTACAAAGATTAAACAAGATATATTTCTCAGATCCTTTCAGTTTTCATGACACTTAAGCTCTTCCAGCCTTAGATTAATTTTAAGAATAGGACCTCACTTTGCAGCTCCAATAGGTGATGGAGAGAAAAACACAGCAGATGGGTTCTTGCCAGGTGGCATCATTGTCTCCATGGTCCATATTTCAAACATGACGAACTTGAGGGTGGGTACAGGTCATATTTGAGGGCTCCACAGGCTGTCTTCAGCCTCCTAGTTGCTTTTGTTAAGTTCTTCTCCCCAGACTGGAGAAGAGATGATGTTTTATGGGTAGACACTTACAGTATGCCAGATGGAGGAATAATTCTGATTTTGCTGTTGCTGGGCTGGGGATGGTGGAAAGTCTTCATAAAGGCTATGTGCAAGAAGTCCAGGGCTGCGAACTGCCTGCTGAGGAGCCTCTCGCGCTACTGCCTCTGGAAGAAACCTAACTCACTTACATCTAAAGTTAATCGTTGTTAACATCTCTCTTAAACACGTTGGTAGATTCTATTATAAGCTACAAAAATAACATTCAGAAGTCTTTAAAATAGAAGTGATGGTTGGGGCAATGTTCTGTTTCAGATTGTTGCTATTTTAGTAGATATTTTATTTTATTTTAGCAGTGTTTTTACAGTTAATACCAGTGGTAAATCCTGTCATGGGCCAGCCCACACATACAGTAGTCTTTGAAACTGCAGAGTTCATTTCTCTTCTGTGTTAGTCCCACACGTTCTATAAATAAACGATGTGAAAGTGTAAGATTATACTTTGAAACTAGATGTAACTATTTGCATTTGAGGAGGTAAATTTCCTTAAGGGTCAGGCCATTACAACTTCACAAGTCACTAATTCCAGAAAGCAGCGTGAAATTGTGTGTGGAGGGATTCTATAATCAGTGGTGTATAAAAACAATCACTAGCTACCTCCCCACATTATACTTTACCACGCTTGCAAGTCAAAGTTTTCTCACTAACTGGATAAGGAAAAAAATAGTAAACTACAATGCATACGCATTATAAAATGAGACACCTTTGTAAAAATCCCAAGGCCCATATAAATTCTGCTAATATGAAGGATCCCTAATGTCATACTTTTTTCTCCCAAATCAGAAGTTTTCCAGTTAAGGCTTGACTAAATTCAACAAAGCTCAGACAGAACCTTACACTTTTCTGGACAAACTCTGTCCTATTATATCCTGATCTCTCTAAGATTTTTGATAGATTGTAAAACTTTTCTACTAAATAAGCTCTCTTCTGTTAGTGTCTGGTTTTTTTGTGGAATTGCATGAATTATTCTTCTTCAGCAAGTCCTCCAGTAGCATGGATGAGTTCCCACAATTAGGTAGGATATCTGGTTAGGAGCAGATTAAATATTGGACTTAAGGTCAATCCAGGAAATAACCGTATGTGAGGTGCATGCTGATAACTCAAACATGTGAACCAGCTTTTGCTTAAATACATTTACATGCAAGTAGCTCTTGAGCTAAAGAAATATTTGTCATGAAAATTTTTCATTTATATTACAACCCAGTCACTGAGGTCTTGGGGAGTGGTGTTAACTTAAAAAGCAACTTAAGAAGATATTTGCTCTTTTTGTATACAGTTTTCCAGTTTGGGGGTATTTTTTTTTCTAGAAACAAAAAGATTTTTCTGATGTGGGTTTTTAATAGAAAAACTGTTTCTGAAAGTGTCACTTCATGTTTTTCATTGGCATTGAAAAAAAAAAAAAGAATTTTAAAACCCTGTGTCAGATGGAATCAGTGTCAGTTTATGCTATGGATCTGCTCTTTGATTCCTTGTTAGAATCAGAAAGTACTTTAGCATGTTTAAAGCCCTTCTTTCCTGTAAGTGCCGTCAAACATTAATTGCATTGTGGTACACTGTATATGTAATTAAATTAGATTAACTCAGAACACCTTAATTTATTTTCAAGTATCAAAACAGGAACTTTAGAGATACTGAGGCAATGTTCGGATATTTGAATAATATTCTGATGCCTGCCTGAATGCCTTCATTGAAAGAAGATATCATGAAAGAGAAGACAGGTCATATTGCCACGTAGCGGCACCTGTTCTTGGAAGTTGCTGAGGGAATGTACTTAAAAAGATTCTCTGCTCTCCCAGTACATAGTGTTTACATCAATGTTACATAATCCTAGAAATACATAGCACAGCTTTTGAGGCAGTAACATAGAACTATGCTTCTTTCACCCAGCTTTTTATACCACCCTCATCAATCTAGTGGCTCTGTGTCTGAGCAGTAAACATGGTACTTTTGCTCAAAACAGACAAAACATCGACAGTATTCCTCACTGAAAAATCAGTCTTAACTCTTAATCTCAGTTTAGYTTATAGCAATAAAAAGCAATGAATTCTATAAAGTACAATGAGAAATTATCCAAATCAGATTGTTAGTTTCAGACAATGAGGCAGTGTTATTTACATGGTTTCTTTGATCACAGTAATTAGTAAAAGCAAAACTGGCACTAATTACTTCACTTTACATGTCAATGGTTTTCCAAGGTGACCTTGAAAGAAAACTACTGAAGATATTTGAGGATTTAACACAGTGTCATTTGACATTTTTAAAACCAATACTTGATAAGATTATGTATATATCTTTGCTTTAAACTCTCTCACTGCCTTGGTAAGAGCAAAATCAGTTGCTCTATTATAATCTCCACGGTGTTAGAAACACACGTTCTGGACTGCCTGTAATAGTCTCTTAAGTACATAAAAAGAATGACGCTTGCTCACCGTTTTAATTCTGCATGGATAAATAGGTTGCAGATGTTACATGCTGTTCTCACACTTTTCAAAAAGCAAACTCAAAATGCAAGGTCAGTCATTCAGTTAAGTGCCTATACTAAAAATACTAAAAAACCCCTAGTCCCCCAGTTTTGCACATATGTATTGAAAAGTTTTAATAACAGTGGACACACAAAATGACTGAGACAAAACTGCTTGTATGATACACGAGCATTCTTTACTGTGTGATAACACAGAAAAATAACACCCAACCTAACTAGCCTTTGAGCTGGCTTTATTGCTACTTTGCAGGCTTGAGGCAGTGAAAACTTAACAGTTAGCCATAAACCTAGACGCATGGTAAAGGTTTTTTTTTTCCCACAAAACTTGCCTATGAAGACAATGTTAATGATTTCAGTTGGTATCTAGGGTAGCGGGTCTACCTATATAAGGGCAGCCTGGAGAAGTGAAGTCTCCTGTGGACGCTCAATTGTTCAGGTCCTGTTTTCCTCTAAAGCAAGCTGCTTCTGCACGAACTTTATCAGCAAATAATTGAAAGTAACTAAGTTACCACAGCTTAATGACATGCCACTTGTCAACTGAGCCAAAATAGCTCATGTCTATGTACCTGCCTATCTGCAAGTAAGAAATAAAGCATGTTTGCTCCCACTGTCATTTTCTTCATTAGCCTAATCCATCAGCAGTGTCTGGCAGGATTGTTTTGCAGTCACAGCCACGGCTTTTTTATAAGTGATAATCTGGGTTCAAAATCTCATAGAATGAATTCTCGATTTAAAAACAAAGAAGCATCTGTACCCATTTAATTTCATGTACTGGTTCCTAATACTTGTGAGTGGGTTATGGATATCTTGGGACAGTATGTCTTTCCCCATTCTCACAGGTGCTAAAAAAACTTGGCTGTGCTTTCAACAACACCATCTGTTGAGGGAAGACACATTATGAGATGTAACCAATATATAAAAGACACCTAGAAAAGGAGAATACACTAATGCAAAAATTTAAAGAAGAGGCTGTAAAAATAAGTCATATTTTATTTATAATTTGTTAAATGAATATATCAGTGCTGGAAAAATGTATTCTTTAACAGTTTAAAAGCAGCAGTTTTACTTTTCAGCCAACTGCTTTATTTCAAACCATCTAATAAGTTAGAATCAGTATAATCTGAATAATAATAAAAATAATGATAATAATAATGAGGAGAAGAAGAAGAAGAAGAAGAAGAAGAAGAAGAAGAAGAAGAAGAAGAAGAAGAAGAAGAAGAAGAAGAAGAATAATTATAAGAAACCAAGCAGCCTTCAGGAATATAGCAGAATACTGCAGAGTTCTACCAACAGAATAGGAGCAATGTTTTTGTAGAACTGGATAAAGGTTTATAAGCCCCAGAACCTGTTTGTTTTTCTTTGCCCAAGTGTATCATTGGCTTAATGCAAGTTATTAACTCTCCCTGCAAATGTTTTGTAATGGTAAGAGATCTGTAGGACTCGGTCCTCTACCATGAAAATTCATAACTAATGATGGATATTGGAATTCGCAGTAATGTTTTTGAGATATGAGTCAGTGACTCACTAGATTATACTTAACCTCACAAAGTTATTATATTAGTCTTTCGTTGTTATGATGAAAGAACACCTCAGGCAGGGATCAGTGCTGTGCTATACAAAAAAGATGAAAAGGCAGGACATGGTCCAAAGACCTATTAATTTGGAAGTTTGTCTAGTGGAAAATGACACTCAAAAATGTTACACAGCTGTTGGGCAAGACAGGGAACCAGGGAAAAAAGAAAACATAGTGGTCTGCCATAGGTAGAGATGGTACAACCACTTTATAAAGATCAGATGCTGACAACAGTGTTGTGGCTAGTTCACTCTTTTTTTATTGTAGCACTAAATGATCCCGTGTGTTCCCATGAGTAAACTGTGTCTAATGAATCCCCACTTGATAACCGTGACAGAAATGCCAACTCAAGTGCGTCTTTTATCTTCCTGCTGCTTGAGAATAGTCAATCTGAGGGTAATCTGTGAGACTGTAATGCTTCATGGCTTGAGGCATCAAAGAAGTTAGGAATAAAGATGAGTAACAATTTCATTCCAGCTGCCACAAAAAACCAGTGCATTGGCTCTGTTTTCTATGTCCAGTTTGAGTTAACAGCACTAGCAGAGAAATACTGGGGGGGGGTTGTATTTTTTTTTTTAATCTGCCAACACCATCACAGTGAGTACTGATGTCTGAAGACAAGGAGGCTTGTTCTGCATAGTGGACAAAAGGATGACTGCTCCTTGTGCGATTATACACTAGCTAACTTTCAGCAGTAGTGGTATCGAATTCATTGCAGGCGGTAGGACCTGGTCAGATATTTGTCCAAATGGACAGCCTACCCCATACTATGTGTCATCCCAGCTATGTGCTTGTTGGCATCTGAGCTAGCTGGCTTGAAGCTGCAGTCACACCTTTCACTGCAGAGTAGACATAACCTCAGTCAGATGTGGAGGTTTACGGGTTTAAGGGTGGTTTCTGTTGGTTTGTAACATCAATCTAGCCAAGATTTTGCTAAGATGCTTATCACCATGGAGAGAAGGATGAATGCATGGTGCCAGACACTTGACGACACGTCAAGTGGAATTGTCCCTGATTTCAGGAAGGCTGACCTTAGCCGAACCAGCCAAGCCACCATGCAGGCAAAGTCTCAGCTGTGGAAGAAAACAACTACAATGACTTGTTATTGCTCTTCAGATGCTCTACTAACAGACTAAAGACAACAAGAAATTCTGAATAAACTGGATATCTGCTCAAAAGGAGCTATCACAGTAGCTGATGCAAGAGCTCCCCCCCCAATATAGTGGGGTCACAGTAAATGCAAATGAGAAATCATTCACACAGGGTAACTAACCAGTGAACACAAATCAGTCATGTCTTCTGGAGAGATTAGTTCTCAGGTAGTAAAATGCTATTCAGAATTAGATTTTGCATAAACCTATAGGATGACCTTGGTCATCTCTTTTGCAAGCTGAGAATAATTGACACACACAACACAACAGCATTGTCACCTTTATTGTTACAGTCTGGTTAATATCAACTGCACTAGGAAGACATTAAGGAGGTACTGTGTATTTATTTAGAGTTCAGTTCAGCTACATGCATTTGAACAGCTTCACTATGTTTAATTATTTTGCTGAATCAGAGTGATTTTTTTGAAACAATTAATTATCTTCTTAAATTATTTTTCAATGACATAAGAGTAATTAAGAAAATGAAAGAAAGTATTACACATAGATTGCTCATCTTCATGTGACAATCCAGTAAAAAAAAAATCAAGTCCCTAATGTGTCTAAGAAGCATCATTATTTTTTTCATATGCATTTAAGCAAACCATTTTCAAAATGACAGTTTTAAAATTGAAATTGCTAATGAACCATGTCTTTTAATAATTCATAACTAACAAGTTTTTAACTTTCATTCTTGGTGGAAGCCAGATTAAAAGTATAATACATTTCTAGTTTTAGGGCTTTTTTAATGAAAAAGTTAACGATAATTTCTGTAGCCTTTTTTAACTACAAAAATGCAAAGAAAGCAGCAGAAACATAAACACAATCTCATGTTTGACATTTATTTGAAAGACAAGTTTGCCAGAATACACAACAGTATTAAAACTACTGCCTGATCATACAGCAGTAAAAAAACTTTTTACAAAATACTATTCTGTACCTCTCCAAAGCATGCGTCAAGCAGAGTAAAAAGAAACATTTCTTGCTGATCTTCCCTATCTTCCATGCCATTCGTTAATTTCAGTCCACAGGAGAAATCTAAAGCAAAACAAAATTCTCCTCTGCCACTCTACTGTGCAGTTTACAACAGCTGTAATCGCACCACTTTTCTCCTTTGCTTTTTACCAGATCAATGTACTGAAATCAATTGCTTAGGAACTTGTGAGTAAACAACATAAACAACAGATAGCAACTCTTGCAGGAATAATAGATGGCAAACCAAAAGGAGGCCTTTGAGACGTGCAAAGCTCACACTTACTGTTGCTTTGGCTCCTAGAGCTGAACAATAGCAAGACTAGCTTCCACTCTATTTATTTTTCAATAAATCAAACCCTATGAGCACATTGGAAGCATCTCACATCTGGTACTGTTCAGATTCAGCCCTTGGTACCAAAAACCACAGCCACAAAAGTTTTGAGGAGCCCCAGGACAAGTTAGAGGGATCTGGAGGTGCCAATGAGTGACGAGATGCTGCYAAACCACAGGGCAGTGGGCGCCCACCACGGAGCCACCACTGCCACCACTGCCACCATGCCACCAGTCACCGTAGTGGTGACTCTTCGATAATTAATACTTTTTTGCCAAAACTTTCAAAATCTAGAAAACATATACAGTGTCTGACACAGAGTGGGACTGCATGTGATCCAGGGCATGAAGCGTTAAGCTTTTTCCTCCTTTCATTCTGTCACAAAGTCCCTAATGCTAAGCTCAGCTCCAAATGCTCCAGCACCCAGTCCCTGCAGAAAGTTGATTAGACCAATGGAGACGGCACTTCTCACTTTGGTCACAATCCAAAGATCACCAAATATGTGAGAAAATTTCCACCAGCTTCAAAGATTATTGGATCATGCCCTTACACTGATTTTTAAAACATTATTGTGAGACCATTGACTTCAGCTGGACAAAGTGTACACATGAGGAAAAGCAAGCATAAATTCTCTGTATTCTGGCAAAACTGGAAGAGGAGCTTCCGGGTGCACTAATAACACTAATAAAGATTTTGGACAAATGTAAAAGTGATTCTGTCTGTGAAATTCTGAGCTGAGATTAGGTTTTTGAGCCTTTATAGGAGGAAAGGAAAAAACAAACAGCAGTTTTCTGGTGGTGTTTTTTTTTAATTCACTAAAAACCTGATGATTTTGTGGTTGTGTAGATCTGTTCTGATCAAACTCCAGAAGTTAAGAATCTGCACCTTTTTTTATTTTGTGCTTGTTATCTTTGAGAGGCTTACTTTTAAATCCCAGAATGCATATAATGTCAAATGGACTAAAAAAAGGTAGGAGATGTCTGCAGGGCTCAGAAAGTTTGCTGCAGCGCACTTTCCAAGATAATTGAGGTTATTCTGCTTGCGAAGCAAAATAGAATCACGTCCCTAGATGTGASTTACTAGAGCTGTAGATGGTAGATTATTAACATGTCCTTCTACTAATTCACTGGGCAGCATGGCAAAATGTTAAAAAAAGACTGCAGCAGTTTTAGATTCAGCACTTTAAAACAATATGCATTTCTCCCATATTGCAGGTAACTCAGTGGCAGTTTCAATCAGTAATCTCCATTCCCCAAAAACAGTTGTTTGTATCCAATATCTCTTCCAAAGCCTGCCACAGCTCTTCTATCCATTACAGCTCCCCAGTCATCCACCCACCCCTTCCTTCCCCAAAAGAATGCATGTTTTAAATAAAAAAATCATTCTATTCCAAAAGAGTAGCACTATTTAGCATAGGCAATTCTTTGACTATTTTTCACTTCCCCAGGACTGAGCAGTATTCTAGGATCGCTTTCGCAAATCCGCAAATAAAAAATATCAAAGAAAATACAAGTCTGCCCCCACTTCATGCCCCAAGTTGTACAGAGCTATGGCTATTATAGAGGACTGAAATCCCAACCATATTAGTCCCTCTCTGGCCCACAAAGCCTTGGCATGCTTGTTTTCAAGGAAACAATAAAATTATCATTTAGAGCTGAACTCCTAATCCTTTCCAGAGCTTAGTCATCTGAATCAGGCTTGTACAAAGGCATGTCCATCCACTGCAGATTAATCATTTAAGATTAACAAAATGGGTGAGGGCTGTGGGGAAGTGTATTTTTTTTTGAAACATTAGAAAAGAAATCTTTTGAAAGACAGAAKGAAGCTTAGGCCTTTGAAAAAAACAACTGCTGGTGATAGTACATGCYTCTTTCCCAATAAATTAATTGTAAAAGCAACCAGCTAGAAGATAGAAATTGTTCTTGGCCTTCTTAGTTTGAGGGGATTTAAATCTACATCACCTGCTCTCTACAACACTGTGATTTCCAGGGTTTGGGATAGTCAAAACCCCCAGGGATCCCCACCCCTTCTCACTGAATCTGTGGCATAGTGGAAGACAGAAGTTAAAATTCATGAGGCCAAAGGAAAAATAAGCAAGAATGAGTAATACTGAAATCTGTCATTTGGGGCACCCAGCTGTGAATGAAAAGTCGTGGGTTTTGAATCCTGCTTTCAGGTCTACATATTATTTACAATAAATAAACAGTCAGACTATATTTAATTAATTATATGTGAAAAAAAACCCTTTCATTGCTAACTTACCTCTTCCTCTAGCAACCCCACTTCTGAATGCAAATGAAAGTATTCATCAAAACAGAGCTGGAGCCATGCTGGATCAGCCCAAAGGTTGATGGATCTGATTGCCAAGATCCAATTCCCAACATCAGCCAAATGCAGATGCCCAGGAAAGAGAAGAGCTGAGCCAGCACAGGTGATGCTTCTCTGTGTACATTCCCAGCCTTCAACCATTCACAGTCAGTGACAGGGTATGGTTTGTATGCCTTCATTAATCCCAAAAATAGCTCCTAAATTGGCCCCAGTTATGTTTAGGTACCTAAATTCTTCTGTGGCTCTGGTCCTAGATACCCAGCTAGATCCATCTATATTACCAAGTCAGTGCATGAGAGGGCTGTTCTTTTTGGTGTGAATTTTCTTTATGTCTGTACTTGGAGTCTTATGGCATGCCCTGGAGTGCTCCAGGAGTGAGCCTCAAGAGGTTTTGCACTCGGGACACCAACAAGAACACGCCACGTGCAACGTGGATGCACTTAGTGCTCTGCACATCCACAGCACACATCTAGGACTGAGAAATGGCATGAACATCATTGCTGGCAAAGATGGCATGGATGTGTCCTTCCTTCTGTGCACCACTCCAAATGCAGGTGCACCTACTGAGAGCCTGGGTGGTCTAGTTACATACACCTCTTTAAAAACCCCACCTATAAAATTTATTTTGTCTCTGTAATGCCCACAGACAATGACCGTCTAACAGAGGAATTACAGAAGGCTAGGAAAAAGACGGAGAAGTGCAGGGAATCATGRTAAGAGCTATAATTGCAGAAAAGCCAAAGCAAGTAAAAAAAAGAAAGAACGTAATTAATCAAAATATTTGTTTCAATTAAAGTTTAAATATTAGACTACTGAGAGAGAAAGTGTTCTGGGAGAGGCATTTTTAGAGATATGTAAAGACTAAATCATCTGCAGATTCAAACAACCCAAGAATAATTTGAATTATCTTATTTTAGAAAAGGCTAAATATATGCTAAAAAAAAAAAAAAAAGACAAGACTTCCAGTCTCTAGATGGATCAGGAAATATTAAGGGACTGTTCACTTTAGTGTCCACACGTCCACACTGGTTAAATGCTGATCACTGTAAACAGGTGCTCCAGTAAGTGAGGGTAGAAATAAGCGTGTGGTTGTGGGCTGAGTCATAAAAATGTATGTCAATGGTAACTTACTTTTCTTTCAGCTGAGCTGAGGTAACTCACTGAGCACAAATCCCAGCACAGAATAAAGCTAGCTATCTCAAACTGCCCTCAGGATAGTAAGATATAACACTCATAAAACACCACGTTAGCAGCATTTATCTTCTGATATGCTTTCAAAAGAACCTGGTATAACTCAGTCCCCATTGTCCCTTGGCATTTGCAATAGGCTATGTTAATGGAATAAACCAAATTAACGTTTAAATTCCCATACTAACATTTGTCCAGCAATTATCTAACATGTTCCAGAAACTTTTCTATTCAGAGGCTTCTATTGTTTCAGTCTCCAGCCTTAATACCCCAATCAGGATGAATACACTCCTTAGGAACAGTGCCTTCCCGTCAGATACCAGGTACATGCTATCCCTCAATTTTTCATATAGTTAGGTCAAAAGTAAAGACCTACTACCTGCATAGTGGCCTGCACAACTAGTTCTCCAATATTTTTTACTTTCTTGACAGTTATTTTGAGGTCATAAGAACAATATGGCTTAACAAACAATCTTTGTCAATTAAAGACACTAAAGAATCACCTTTTAAGGACCCATAATAACACTCCAATTTACCTGCAGGCTATATTTAATAAAGTAAATCTCAGGGGGTAAGCTGGAGAGCATCAACCAGGCAATCATAGAACTGGAGGAACGGTACATAAGTCAGAAAAGTAAGAATAGTTAATTTTACGCTCTGGAAAACAGAAAAAAAAAAAAAAAAAGCATATATATTTACTTATGTATATACACACACCCTTCTATTTTGAAATGCATACAAGAAAAAGTCTCCAGGCCAATGATCTAGCATGAGTTAGCTGTTCTGTGGGAAGTCTAGAGAATGCAATGTCTTTTGTTAACAAGCCTGTTAGAATGAAATAATTACATAAGTAACCTACAGTTAATACCTGAGAATTTGTATGTAACACTGCGTCCTGGTTCCGGCTGGGACAGAGTTAACTTTCTTCCCAGTAGCTGGGGGGGTGTGCTGTGTTTTGGGTTTGGTATAATAGGAGCATTGATGGCCCATTGATGCTTTGGGTGTTGCTGGGTGGTGCTTGCACCGGGCACTTTTTGTCCTCCCATGCCCTGCCAGGTGCATGGGAAGCTGGCGGGGGAGCATAGCCGGGGTGGTTGACCCAGCTGGCCAGTGGGGTATTCCATACCATGCAATGTCATGCTCAGTATAAAAACTAAGTGTGTGGGGGGGGTCAGGGTTCCGGGACGGGCTTACGCGTTTTTCGGGCACGCGTCAGCTCGGCAACGTGTCGGTTCAGCAGGTGGTGAGCAGTTGCATTGTGCATTGCCTGTTTTGTATATCCTATTGTTGTTCTTGTTACCGCCGTTACTATTACTGTTCTACTTTGTTTTATTTCAATTATTAAACTGTTTTTATCTCAACCCATGAGTTTTCCTACTCGTGCCCTCCCAATTCCCTCCCCCATCCCACCGGAGCCGGGGGGGGTGAGCGAGCGGCTGCGTGGTGTTTAGGTGCTGCCAGGGTTAAACCACGACAGTCCTTTTTGGYACCCAACGTGGGGCTCGAAGGGTTTGAGATAACAAGAGATTAACTAGAGCATATTAAGGAATTTATATCTGTTAACAGTTGTTGGTCACCATATTAGTTTATCTGACCTGCATCATGCTCTTGTTTTTGGTGTACATGTTAAAGATTGGTGCTGGTTTCTGCGGTCTGCTGTGCTCTGCAGTGATTAGTGATGTTTTGCCAGGGATATTTGTTACTAAAATGCTGGCATTGGGCATTATTTAGTAGCTGGGGGTTGTATTGAAGCCACTACTGTACTTTGGGTACCACCTCTTGGAGACAATTAGCAATTATACCTTTTCCTCTGAGGAGGTTTTTGTGGAGGAAATACAGAATGGCACCTTCCTCTATGAGGTTTTCTCCTTTGTTACAACAACTYRTCAGTACCTYRAACATCCCTGGGTAGTTAAGATATATCTGTCGGTATTTCTTGGGAATATTGTTTTGGTTTTGTCTAAGGTTAATAAGCAATTCAAGAACATCATGCAGAGATCTGCCCCAAGGCTGGATAGTTATGAGTGGCAGGGTGT
>JAYKAV010000553.1:0-17758 GCA_035582835.1 Phoebastria nigripes
GGGGCTGGAGTAGTCGCAGTGCTTGTTGTTTTGTCATCAGATGTGGAGACCTTCTTTTCCCCAGCTGAAACCAGGACACCCTGCTACTGGGCACATCGCCTGCCTGCCAGTCCTCTCATCTCCTCTTCTTTTGGTCTCACTTTTACTCAGCTGGTAGAAAAAGGAAGACAAAGGAAAAGCAAATACAGTATGAGTGTACTTGGTAGACAGAGGGGAGAAGATGGAATTCCTTCATCACTGACAGGAGGTAAGATAAGTGGGAAAACGGAGAGAGAAGTCTTCTTCAGAGGCAGTGAATGAGTGGAACAGCCTTTTTGGTTTGATAAAACTAGGCTAGTAACCATGCACTGCTTACTCACAAAACTCATTTTTATAYACGTACCTGAAGAGGAGAAAAGGTTAATTAAAGATCTAAAGTTCACAGTTACGCACAAACATTTGTTAACGCTACAATAACAAAAGCTGTTCGAATGACTGCAGTATCTTTTTGTTGTTGGTTAGGATCAAAACCAACAACTTTGCCAATCTGGGGCATTCTCACAGTAATAATGTTCAAATCGCATCCCTTGGCCCCTTGCCTGCTGACACAAACTGTGGTCAGGTGTGGAAGTGTTAATGCTATTAATATTGGTGAGACAGACTCTGAAATCCTGCATGTAGTCACCAAAGTTCAATAAAGTTGATTCAAAAGGGATGAGAAAATGTCCATTAAAATGACCAGTATGATGCAGAACTTATTTTGCGTGCGTGAAAAAAAAAAAAATTAACTTCTTCAGCCGAGCAGGGAAAAAGCAGCAAAAACAAGGCTGAGTGAGGGTATCATTGTTTTCTATAAATACATCAGGAGAATAAACAGCAGAGAGGGGAGGTCAAGCAAAAAAAGCTGTTGCCTAAAATGAGCAAAATAACATTTTATGGTAAAGGGCAATGCTGGCACAAGAACAAATGTGTAAAACCTAGCTGTGACTCAGTTTAGCCTACAATTTATGAGATTTGAAACACTGGAAGAATAAGATTCTGTAACAATATTCTAACAGAAATATTGGGCAAGAATCCTTTTTTTTTTTTTTTGTCTTAAACAGAGCTTATTATGATCAGGAAGACCTAACTACATGATACAAATTGTAATGTATGATTGGGCATTATGATCCAAGGATCCTTATGTTTCCACTGCAGATGTCTAAGACATGTAGCCAAAGATGGCTGCTAAAATTGCAGAACAAGAAGTTATTTCAGCAACATTCATAACATTCTTCTCACATAAACTCCATATTTAATGGTCTTATTATTACTTCTCCAATTTTTCTTGTTTTGTAAAGTTATCACTGGAACACAACAGTACACAGCCTCAACCTCTCACCCACATAGTCCCATTACATCAGCACCTATATACATACAGCAGACACAAATTGCTGATGTCTACCTGCATCTACCAGTTTCTCCTGTATGTATATCCACAGTTAAAATACCTTTGTCCTAAGAGATGGCTGCTATTTGTGCCTGCCTATTTAGCATTCTCTGTACCAATTACACAGCAAGGGGACCATGTATAACAACAACTTCACCTAATGGGATGGTAAATATTTCTTTAGCATGAACTCTGAAGCATAAGGATTGTACATATAATTCGTTTTTTAATGTCATAGTAATGTTTAATGCTTTTTAAACTCAGATACTACTTTGATAACTGTGTAGCAAAAAAATTACAGATTAATTTATTTTGCCTGGGAGAAGACAGCAGAGAATGGTGCTGCAGATGCCCCATCCCAATACAACATTGAGTAAGGAGTAGCTACACATGTGGAGCTACACAGCATGAACCAATAACAACTTATAATTAAACTAGTGTGTTAAATCCATCACACAAGTTCACTGTGTAACTCCTGTGCCATCAGTCAGCATGTTACCTTTAGTAAGGTTCTTTTGTTCTTCAGCAAAAACACCTCCGGGAACTGGAGAGGTGTTAGAAGGTATATCCATAGCTACAGTTACAGGAGAGTAATAATATTGTAACAGTCTTATAGGTATAAACATATAACCTTTTTCCTGGTATAGTGTCTTCAAAGAAAGCTATAATAGCAGGTCTATAACAGTATATTTTTGCCACTATTGCTATACCAGTGAATTTCTATTATCCTTGCTCAACCTGTTTTGGAATTGGATGCCTGCAATCCCATTCTCTGTGGCTTTCTCCCCTCCCTCCCCCCCAAAAAATAAAAAATGCTTTGCCAATCAATTTGTCTATGTAGACAAGCTGAAAAAGCCCTCAGGGTTCATCAAAAAAAGGCCATACTCTGTGGCAGTAAACCAGAGATTTCTGATAGTCAACGGTCAAGAAGCAAGTAGTGCCTTAGAGAGAACATGGCAAGCAACTGAGGATACAATGTTTAAATTTGTTTGCATAGCATTTGTACTGCACGATAGGTCAACACTGACAGAWGCAGGTACACCTGAACTTACACTGTCTTGCCAAACCCAGAAAGACACACCTAGAAGTGAGCTGGCAAGTCTGTCTGTGCTTGCTGTACCAAGTGAACTTCCTCTCCTGGACCTCAGCCAGGTGAGGGGTTTATGTACAGTGCATTTTTCATTAAGCACAGCATGCCCTGCACATCTGAAAGTCATCTTGATCCCTATATCATCAATACAGGGAACGGCCAAGACTTGAAAATACACAACATATCTATTATAAATTACAGCAGATTGATAGACACTTTAATGCAGAGGTGGCCTTCTGGGCTGAATTCATAGACAGGATCTCTGCAAAATATCTGCTCTCCTGCTGCACAAAATTTGTTTGGCCTGTTCTTAGAAAGTCCTTTAATGGCTATTCCATAACCTTCTCTTAGACGGAAAAAGACATCCAGTTCATAACCTGCTTCTCTGCTACCTTTCTTCCCTATGACCCAGTATATCCTTCTCAATCTGAGAAGAAAACATTCCTTTATGTGACACTTCAAGTCTCTTTAAGAGATCGCGAATGCCACTTGCTTGTACATCTTCACCTTCCAGTTGAACATGGGCCTAGCAGGTATGGAAGGACCTCTGTGTTTTGATCGTCTCTGGCACTTCATCTCCTACATTGCTGTATGCAAACAGGTGCTGATTCAATGCCCGTGCACTTTCCATCACGTGATGAGAAGCTGTGGCATGCCATGAAGAAGACTGCCAGTATTTTGTTCTCATGATAGATGTTCATTTGTCTGTTCACTGTGTGGCAGTGGCACAAATCCTTTAACTACATCCAAAAAAGTGGCCAGGTTTAGCTAAACCTTAGAGACGGCTCCTCTGATTTGAAGCAGCAGCAACATCCTTGTGAAAGGCTGCTAGTTGTTGCAGTCAATTTTTTTGCTGTGACCCCATCATTGCAGTCCACTTTTTTTCTGTCACTAAAAATACATCAATAATGGGTAATATTTGGAGTAGAGGCCACAAAGGAGAAAGAGAAGGGCTGTGGACCTTTGCCTGTTGGCCCTCCTGTTTACAAGTTTGCCATTTTGGAAACAAGTCCATCTAGGTCGTACTGTCCTGAGCCTGTATATTTTTTTTTCCACAACAAACTTTCCTTACTCTGCAAGTAAATTCTTGTATCCATGTATTGTGTAAAGTGAGATTTCTTTTGTAAAAATTTGTGTGTACCTATAATTGAATCTGTTGTTTTTTAATTTATGGAGTGTTTTCGTCTTTTGCTTTGGTAAAGGATAATCAAGAGAGCCTGACTGACCGTCTCCACAGTAGGAACTATTATACACGTCAGTTTTGTTATATCTTCTCTTGTGCTTATTCTTTCCATAATAATTAGCTCTCACTTCTTTAATCTCTCTTCATATGGAAACTCCCATGAAAGGCTTCCACAGAGAACAGGATTTGGTTTTAGAAAAGAAAACTTCTGTTAAACTAATCGAGAATCTCTTTGAGGAAAACGGAACAAACGTATCAAGATAAAGGGGGACAGCATAAAAAATTAAAAGTAAGCTTTCTTTTCTTTGCATACTGGAAATACCTCAGGCTAAGAGCTTATTGAACARGGCACATATATTATTATCTCCTTCTCAAGGGACTTGCTACCAAAGGCTTTTTGTCCTCACTATTAGTTATGTTGGCAGGTGTTCCTCGCAGCTCAGAACTTGGCCATTTGGAAATCATGATTTAAGTTATATCAGAATCTCAGCCTCCTGACAGGTGCAATTTGATGTCATTCTGTGCTACACAAAAATATATTTCTTAAATGCAACACATTGGGCTGCTACTTTTTTCCTGGCATAGAGCAGAACTTTACTGAACACTACCATTTGATCTCAGCACATAGGTTGGAGCTCGACTGATTGATTGTTGTTAATGTTCATCTTATTCTTGTGAACCTGTCTCTGCTATTATATGACTTTGGTTTAATCTCACTAATAAATCCACACTTTTAATTTTAGCAAGCCCACCACTGATCTTACAAAGTCAGATTTTGCATTCCCTGGAACCTGAGTGCTTGAATGAAAAGAAAGTCCTGTCCTGCATATTGAAGCTCATCAGAACACAGATATTGGGCTAGATTGTGTCATATAGAATTTTGGTAAATGCTAACTAAGTTTTTTGTTGCACAATATATTTTCCATGAGAATTTCAAATGACGTGTGTTATGACTTTTCTGCCAGGCATGAAAAAGGACAAGGATCAACTCCCTGTGCTCCTGTTAAAAAGTAGTTAAATGACACCAACTGGAACCTCCCCCAGGAGCCTGGGAAAATACATCATGTCACCTGAGCACTCCAAAATGAGCAGGACTTCCCCGTGTGAGACCATGTCTTTAGACAAAGGAGCTGAAGAGATAGAGTTTTGTGGAGTGGGGGAGGACAAGAGAAACATTAAGGCAATTTGGAAAACCTAAATAATTGAAAGAAAGGAAAATTGTCACTCCTGGGCTTTGTTCATTATCAGCCTGTCCTCTTCCTACAGCTGTCAGTATGTTGGCAGAGTGCCCTTCTCCTTCCTGGGCTATTCACCACTCACAGTTTGTTGCCCAGCCTCAGAGAAATCCAACTGTTTGGCACAGTCATCTGTTGTTGTTCCTAAGTGATGTATAGTTTCCTGGGACTCTATTAGCAATATGATCTGAAGCATTGCTGAGTAAGGAGCACCAGACTTCCTGTCTGAGGCTGCTGTTTTGGGGACCTCAGCCTCAACAGCTGTTGTTTTCACCCCTTGCTCTCGATTGCTGTTCTGAGCCATATGGAGGCATGCTTCTTGTCCTCTCTCAACTCTTCTGGCTACCTTTCACAAGAAGCTCTGCAGTGAGTCAGCTTTTGTTTAGGATTCCCGCCTCACAGACTTGGCAGACCTCTCATCCTAAGAATACTGTACATGGCTTTCTTGTCCATCCATTGTGAACCAGGAATACAAATGTTGTGTTCACCTCAACTTTACAGCACAGTCTTCTTTTCCAAGCCATCATGGCCTGAGGCGTTAGCTCGTATGCATGCAGACGATGTATAATGCTGCAGGGATCTCTGTGTGTGTGCCAACGCGTGCTGGCAGCACACCCCTTCCCTCAGAGGGATATCTGTCTATCTGGAGTTCTCAGGACCTATAGATTGCCCTTCTCTCTGTTCCCCCACAGATGTGAACAATTGGATCTTGCCTTCAGGCTTACACCTGGGGTTGAGACTTTTCCAAATTACATGAACAGGCCACAAACACAGGAAAAATATAAGACAGCATTTTAACACAGCCATCGTCTGTGCTTATGCGTATATGCCATGCTTTCAATATGGAAGGTGTATCTGTGTGTAACGGAAGATTAAATCCACTTTCAGTTTATCTTCTTTTAGATAAAATTTTAGAGTATCTTCCCTAAAGACAGTCAAGCTAACTTTGAAACAGTCACAATATTTTATAAAAACAAGCATCTCAGTGGCTTTTTGGTGGAAACATTTCAGTATTTTGAAGTCAGAGATTCTCTCAGAAGTTAGGATACAACACTACAAAGGGTTGACTGACTGGAAAATGAGATTTGCCAAATCAATTATGTCATTGATTTATCTACATGGGTAGCTCACCTCCTGCAGTAGCCAGGAAAAGCACTTCCTCAAAGGGTAATGCACCAATCCAATCAGCCTTTAGCTATTTATGTTGGCTTTTTTAGCATGTTATCTATCAGAGAGAAATATACACATTTCTTACCCAACCTCATCAGATGCTAGTCTTTTTCCTGAGGCAAAAGGCTGGATGTTTTATTCTCCTGCAAAAGGAACTTTTTTAGAGACATAACTTGAAGAAGTCTGAAAATAGTTTTGAATGGATCTGGGAAAGAAACCTGTCCAAATTTGCAATCTTACTTTTCCCAAAAAATGTGCTGGTCTGCACATTAAAGCAGACTTGTGCCTACACATCAAATGGAATAAATCCCTGTCCTTGTATGAGCTTAACATGACCTAAATAGGATTTGGGTACAGTGTTGACTGCACACTTCTCTCTGCTTGAAATAAGTGCAGGATGTAGGAACTAAGTAAACTCATGGGCATAATCTCCCTTACCCAGTACTCATCAGAGTTGAATCTTCTGAGGAGCTGGTGAAGGTTATTTCTGTTCAGTGGAGAAAAGGAGAATACCAGAGAAACTTTGTATCAGAACAATGTCTTTGGGGCATGCTTGTTACTTCTCTTGAGATGATGCACCACTCATGACTCAGCTCTGAGTTAAGGGTTTGGTGTGCCCTAAATGTACATCAGCAATTAAGAGATATAAAAAATATATCCTAGATCATACGTCCCTTGAAAAAAAGAAGACAAAACCAACCAACCAAAAAAACCCACAGTGATACTAAGTAAAGTATTCCTCTGCAAGAACCAAGTAAAAACAGGGGGCTTAAAACTGTAGAAATGGGCAAGGTTGGGAGAGACATTTTCTCTTTGTAAGGTTCCTTGTACTGTTTTATTCTTTCTTTAGTGATCTATAGTCCTTTATCACAGCTTGCTAGATTTACATACTATTGATCATACTGAAAATTATTCATTCTTTTGTTGATGATTGGATTACTCCTATCTCATATAGTCTATCTTAAGGACAGAGCAAACTATTCATAAATCTGCAGTTCATACTCTTTTTCCAAGAATTATAAATTCAGCATCTACCATAGAAGCTTACTTTCCATCTTTAGTGTTTTGAGTGCATTATAATTGGTCTACCGTGGGGTTTTTTAACTTATTTATCACTTTGTTTCTACCACATTAACAAAGTTTGTCCCCACAGAGTATTCTACTCTAACCATGGCCCTTTACTATTTTCAATTTAGGAGTGACCATGCTTGGACTTCAGGTGGGTATGCAAGACAAACACAATAGAGAACTATAGAATTAAAGAATCATAGACTCATAAAATAATTTAGGTTGGAAGAGATCTCCAGAGGTCATCTAGTCCAACCCCAGCCTCAAAGTAGACCAGGTTGCTCAGGACTGTGTCCTGTCCAGTCCTGAACACCTCCATGGATGGAGGCTCCACAACCCATCTAGGCAACTTCTTCCAGTATTTGATCACTCTTATGGTTAAAAAAAAACCATCTGAATATTGAATCAGAACTCCACATGTTCCAACTTGTGCCCATTGCCTCTCGTCACGTCGCTGTGCACCTCCAAGAGTAAGGCTCTGTCTCCTCTTGTGCTGGTTTTGGCTGGGATAGAGTTAATTTTCTTCACAGAAGCCAGTATGAGGCTATGTTTTGGATTTGTGTTGGAAACAGTGTTGATAATACAGGGATGTTTTCATTATTGCTAAGCAGTGCTTACACAGAGTCAAGGCCTTTTCTGCYYCTCRCACCACCCCACCAGCGAGKAGGCTGGGGGTGCACAAGAAGTTGAGAGGGGACACAGCTGGGACAGCTGACCCCAGCTGACCAAAGGGATATCCCATACCATATGGCGTCGTGCTCAGCATATAAAGCTGGGGGAAGAAGAAGGAAGGGGTGGATGTTCGGAGTGATGGCGTTTGACTTCCCAAGTTACCATTACACGTGGTGGAGCCCTGCTTTCCTGGAGATGGCTGAATACCTGCCTGCCAATGGGAAGKAGTGAATGAATTCCTTGTTTTGCTTTGCTTGCATGTGTGGCTTTTGCTTTACCTATTAAACTGTCTTCATCTYAACCCATGAGTTTTCTCACTTTTACTCTTCTGATTCTCTCCCCCATCCCACCGGAGGAGAGTGAGCAAGTGGCTGTGTGGTGCTTAGTTGCCAGCTAAACCACAGATTTAAASCACGACACCTCTGTATCCACCAGTCCCCCAGTTGTAGGCAGCAGTAGGGTGTCCCTTCTCTTTCCCTTCTCCAGGCTGAACAAACCCAGCTCTCAGCCTATCCTTGTATGATGTGTGCTTCATCCTCCTAGGCTTGGGGGTCCTCCACTGGACTCACTCCAACATGTCAATGTCTTACTTGTATGTATTCATGACAAAGGAAACACTTTTTTCAAATAGGATGGAATTTCTTTTTTGATCTAGAGGTGTGGGAGAGGGGACATCAGGGAGAAAGACCTCAGTGTTTACAGCCCTGGTAGAAATCTGTTTGACAGRGCATCATATGACAGCAGTGTTGGGCCCAAACTTCAAGATTTATGTTTTTATTTGTCCTAAGCAGGCAATAGCGTTGCTTTTTTTTTTTTTCCTCCTAATCCAGTCTGTTATATTTCCTTTGTCAGAATTTCATGAGTTGATTCCTACAAGCCAAAGATACTGGCCTCTAAAAAAACCAAAGGCCATTCACACACCAATCAACTTCTGTCATAACCTCCTGGGAATCAAATCCTATAGATGCTTGGAATTACTAGTTAATTATTATGGACTGTATGATAGCTGAAGCACATTCCACACAGATCTTTAAAAGTACTTAAAACTATATCAGATACAATGTATTCCAAAAAAAAAACCCTCCAAAAAAGACCCTTTATTTAACAATATGTGAGAAATAGAGAGAAACAGACAAAATAATACATGCTCTGTTTTCCCTGTTTCTCTAAACATTATCTGGATTTATGGGTGTTTAGGATCTGTGGGATCTACTGGAGCATTTATCATCCTTAGACAGTGCTTAGAGTGTCTTATGTTTCACAGAATCTCTCTTTCTCTGCTGCTCTAATGTTAGTCTCACTGTTAACCTAAACCTTCTATACACGCTCTCTACCCTGCACTTGTGAAGTGTTTAAATTTTCCTTAACAACATCTTACGTACTTTGTTCCAGCTCATGAAATTTCTAATCCACAGACTCTAGTCTTTCATAGGGTATTTTCTAAGTTCATTTTCAGAAAATCAAACAGAATTTTAAAGGCATATAATATTCCTCCACCTAGACACAGAAGGGCCTCCTCATCCCAGGGTAAAGCCCTGGCCATAAACGCTATTAATTGAGTTCTTTTCCCTTTCCCTTACCCTTTTCCCTTTTCCTTTCCCTTTTCTCAGAGTTCACAAAAAATATTTTATAAATTTCATTTTATGGAAAAAAACGAGAGAATTTTTGGTTTCAACTGTTTTTCCTAAATAGAATGTTCATTTTCTGAGCAGACTGGAACCCACATGCCCACGCCTGCTCACTTGAGATGCAGGCAAAGCTCTTCTCCCAAGAGAGGGTACTAAGTAGGATCATCTAAATGTGGCAAGAAGAAAAGGGACAAGGAACAGAATTTACTACCATTCAAAAGAAGAAGCAACGTAATTGAGTATTTTATGGTACAGGAGAAATTTTGTGCCCTAAGCTGTTTATAGGAAGTATGCCTACATCCTGCCTACAACAGAAAGTTTCTTGTAACCTGTCATCCAGTTTTACTTGAACTTTATCTGAGTCATTCCTGACTTTCACCAGCATTACCTTCACCTTAGCCTTAGAGAAACTTGTCCATAGATTTTTTTCGGTACACATAAAATTTCTTGATTCAGAATTTCCATGAACCTGAATATATATGCACATACTAGCAGAAGACTAATTGGATATGACATGTGAAGTTGATATAACTGACCATTATCAGCCCTTGCTATTCAGACAATCATGAGGGTCTAGGAGCTATTCAAACTGAATGTCTTACTGTGACCAAGGGTTGATCTATGTCATAGTTATAACTCCTTATGCTTAAGCTAATTGTCTCTGGGGTAAGAAGAGAGAAATATTCTCCTTCTCCAAGATCACAATACCATCCTCCATTTAATAGCTACTTAAAACCTACCAGTGCTACAGTACTAGTGGAATTGTTGACAAAAGTAGAACAGGCTGTATGCAGTGAGTTCTACTTACTACACTAATCAGAACTGTCTCATTGTCGCTTTGGGCTTTCTCATGTTTGTTGTTGTGTATGTCTGTTATCCCATTTTTGTTTTACTCTAGCTGTTTAAAGGATGTCTTTTTATGACACACAAATACAGCATCCAGCAGAATGACTCCTGGCTGGAAACTGCAAGACACTACTACAAAGCACTTAATAAAGACATCACTAACAATGACAACAACAATCACAACAAAATCAACAACAACAACCAGTTATTATTTAACAATAGCAATGAACAGCATTAATGGTCATGTTACTGTTATTACTACCACTACTAGCTGGCTGTACTTTGGACAGTTTTCTCAGATTTCTGGAAACAAGTAAGGACTTGGAGGCTCAGAGCTGTGCTTTGCTTGAATGCACTCTTTTTTTAGTAAAAAGTGAGAGGTTGGGATAGGCAATACACCAGATCTATTACTATTGAAAACTGTCAACACTTACTTCCAAGTCAACAAAGTGACTGAAAGTCTAACAGAATACTTTTTTAGGTCCCTACCCAAGATATTTTGTCCAGGATTGATGATTTGCTGTCGTGGTTAAGATTAGCTTCATAAGCGAGAGAGTAAAAATATGGCTAAGCCTAAGCATGAGATGCCTTGCAAGTGACTAGAAACACACCCACAGAGTAGGAAATTGGACTGCCCCATAAAAGGGATGAACTAAAAAAGGAATCCACTTTGCAGAAGGGAGCTGCCTAATGTCAAAAAGAGAGAGAGGATGAGTTATATGCTTAATTCCAGAAGAAAAGGATATGCTTCCCTCTGCTTGGGATCTGCAGCTAGAAACTCTCTCCTGGAGTTGAGCATCCCACCTACTCTTTTTTTTTTCTTCTAAAATAATAGTGATGCTGCTTTTCCCTTCAGTACGTATTCAGTTGTCGGAATACTGTGGAGTGTGAACAGACCAGGTTTAATTGTCTAATCTACGGTAACAATTTAAACCTGTGCCTATACAAATGCACAAAGCCCTGGCCTCCATGGGAAGGCCTCTTGCTTTTCAAGAGAGGAATTCTTCATTCATCGCTGTTGAAGTGCTTCTAATATGCAAAATAATTAAATTTTGGTGGAAACAGAGCAAGGCTGAGAACAACCTTATAACCTGTATTTTGGCACTCCTTTGAGAGACTCAAGTTCAAACCAGCATTGTAACCTCCACTTAAAATTTTGTAGAAAAGTGAACACTCCRAAGTCAGAATGATTTAAATCTGTCTTTTCTGCATTGCTGCACTGCATCACCAGTTTCTTCCCACTGTTTGGGAGGACTAGAGTCCTTGCCTAGGATTTCCAATGAGGTACCCTAAGAAATGCCCCACTTGTGCATTACACAAGTTTGGCTTACACACAGGAGTGAGAAGACCCTGAGATACTCAACAGTGTCCCAGTTTGTTTAGTGATGTACAGAAATAGCCACTGAAATCTAACATTTGGACCAAGACTCACAGAGGTTTTTAAGGTCCTGAATCTGAAGCACTCACCATTTCTATTACTCTCAGTTAATTAAAAGCTGGCAGGATAAATCCCTTTGGGGATCAGCTTTCGAGCAGCTACAGACTTTTACAGGCTTAGGCACTGGCCAAGTAAGGTCTTATAAATGCTACTGGCACCTTAATTTTAGAAACCCTTAGGTGTTTGAAGTAAAGAGCTTAATTCAGTCTTGTCAATCTAGCTCCTTCTGTCTATCTTTAATCTCATTTCATCCTCTCAGAGCTGAAGTTTCCTCGAGGATAGATTTACCTTTGTGCTCAGCCTATATTTGCTGGTAATAGTTATTTGGTGTTTCAGGACATACAACTGGTACTGAGAGTTGTGCTGTTTATGTTGACTAAGATTCTTTGGGTGATATACTTTGAAAAATATTTTTGTTTTACTAACTACTGTATTGTCATTAGTCTTTGTTAATGTGGCTTTATTATAAGATAAATATGACTTCGTTCTTTGGTTAAATTACAAGTCTGGATACTAAAAGAACTGTTTAGATATAATAGATTTAGACTTATGTAAGATATTTGTTTTAGAACTTCATGACATTTTGATTAAAAAATAAGCACTACACAGTATCATCCAGGTACATGCTAAATGAATTAAGAAGTAGTTTGCTGACATATTTCAAATAGTATTTGTGGATGAGCAATCATTATCAAATAGACATAGTCCTAGTGGAGGTACACATGAGTTGATAYGTCGAACTAACATATTCACCTGTATGCAGTTGTAAAACTACAATTCACAACATACGTGGCTGACACACAGACTGCAGAGTGGCAAACTAATAAGGACAAATCAATTATACAGAGAAATCAGAGCTTCTCAACAAGCCAGGCCCCCTCATGCTAAAGGTGAATGCAAACTACGTGCTGAAGAACTAGGAACGCTGGTGATGCCTACGGAGTAAGACATTGTCACCTGGAAGATAAGACTTCTAAAACACTTCGAGTCACTACAAATTAGTACCTGAACATGAACCTCTATGCAACACAGTGGCAGAAAAAGCTCAAGATTGGACTGGGATTTGAGGAATTATTTTATCACTGTATGATGCATTGCTGGGACTAACTTGAGAAAATATATATACGGTTCTGTTGTAACTGCTGAGATTGACTTCATAAACTATAGACATGGTTCTGTTTTATTTCCTCTTTTAAAAAAAGATACTGGGAAATCTGAAAGCATACAGAAAAGAGCTATTACAATTATTCAAGAGCTGAAGAAAAGGCCTTACCAAGACACTTAAAGGAATCAGTGTATCTTATAAAAAAAAAAAGATTGAAAGGTGACTTAATTATAATTTCTACRTATCTTCCCAGGGAGAAAATATTGGGTTTTAATGGATTCTTTAATCTACTGGAGAAAGACATAATAAATCCCCTTAATATATATGGCAATCACTTCACCCACCAGTGAAACACATATACTTCTGAATGAGAATATGGGAGCTAGCAGTGTTCAAGAGCAATAGAGAATAATTAAGGGTAGAAATAAAGCAGGATGTTATGGGCAATTAAAACTACAGGAGTAATTTTGCTAGGGAGGATATCATTTTTCCAAATGRATTTTCTCAGAACACAAGGCCACAAATTCCTATTCCTTGTAAAGTCACTTTATAAAATATCACAGCTTCTTTAAAGACCGAAGTGGTCAGGACTTCCATTTTCTGCACCACCCAAAGCGTATTCTTGCAAGTGAGGTGTATTAAGTGTCACAATGAGAAAACAGAGCAGTATCTTTTTCTCACATGGGTTTCTCAAGCTGTGCTCAGCTCCCAAGGCACCCATATTCTGTTCATACAACTGTGTAGCCACATCAGTAATGACTTCTCATGGTTGTGACAGGTTTTGCACAGAGGAAACTATTCCCAGTGGTACATTGCATCTCATTGTGTATGAACACCATGTCATCACATGCTTTTGGGGTGTGAAAAAAATATGAGTAGCGGCTCATATCTGTCATTTGCTGGAACAAAGACTAAGCTGACAACTGATATAGTGGCTCATGTTAATTTGACAATGTTCACTTGAGACTGAGACCAGAGCATTTATCTGTTATCTAAGCCAAACTCCTGTCATACAGATGAACAGGTAGGGCATTCATTGTTTTTGTGTCACTTTGTCCCCTAAGCATTGCAAGGACAAAAGAGCAGGAACTGTTTTATATCTACTKTCTGCCTCAAGCAATGTTCTGAGTTTGGCTTCAATTGCCTGGGAAGCAGAGACTTTGCTTTTCTAATAGAAAATCATTTTGTGATGAAGTTTAGAAAGTGACAAAACAATCTTCATGTCTACACACAGTGATTGCTATCACCGAATTAAAACATAGTCCCTGGGGAGAGGAGAATGTGGAGCAAACAGGCAAAACCATGAAAGACAGAGAGCAGAGAAGCAAAGATTATAGAGAGACAGAATAAAAAGGGAGGCTTGTACACTGTCGAAGAAGGCCTTTATGTCTATCTCAGACTGATGTGGAAGTGATGCCCCCCTATTCTGAGCTCCCAATACTAGCAAAAGAATGGTACTATAAACTAATTAATTCTTCTAATCTTCCCCTACAGAGAAAAAAGTTTGAAGAGAAACAAAAAAATTTCACCTCTCAGTAGTCCCATAGTCAATGTGATGGCCTTATGCCAAGATTTCTCTGAATCACACAAACACTTCAAATATCTCCATCTTTACTCTCAGTAAAGCAAACCTTTGATATCTCCAACACTGTCTTTTCAAAGTCTTAGTATGAACATAAATTCATGAAATAAACCCACAAGTACTTTGTGAACATTGCATTTACCATGTAGTTTTTTGAATGCTGAAAGTTTTCTCTAGCATTTTTTAGGGTTTGTTGTTGGTTTTTTTGCCCTGCAGTTCTGATGACTAGAACTTCTTTGTAAAAATGCACTTTAAGAAAAGCTGAGGGTTTGCAGACAGCAAGACTCGTGATGTTGGGGCTTTTGAAAATTCATAACAGTTACGAAACACAGAATAAAATCATGAGGCTTGCCAGCACAGAATGAATAAAGTGAGAAAATAATCTTCCTTCTTGTGTCCCAGATACCTAGGATACCTACAAGCTTTTGCTTGTAGGCTCTGCATTTACAATCAGAAATTTTACTGACACATTTGAAATAACAGATTTCTGATTTGTTCGTCTGAAGGTTGATGCAAGGATTTTCTCAACAAAGCAGCCTTGACTTGGGAACTCACTTTGGACAAGAAATAAGCATTAAAGTTTTATGAGGAACATACATCAGAAAAACTTGAGATTCAGTGGAAAAAAGCTTTGGTGATTTAGAGAACAGTCTTCCCTGATCTCTCTGGTTTTGTTGGGTTTTTTCTCTACTCTAAATTCTTTCTTGTTTTGGCCAAACATTTTTTGACTTCTCATGTAATTTAGTTGGTGTATTGCTTGCTTGTTCTTAGCATCCCCAGATTTCAGCAAACTGTTTCCTACAATGTCATCAATCTCAGTATGTTTATATGCTAGCTTTTCTACTCCTTATCAAGAACTAATCACAAGCTACAAGCAGTGTTTTTTGTTTCTATGTTATTATAAGGAATAGTTATGAAGCTTCATGTCATAAAATGCTTATATACCTGGGTTCATAAACTGATGCAAATCTTCTTTGTTTACCTTGCTGTGAGGAAAATGTGCATTCAGATTCTACAAACAGGCTTATTTACAGTTGAGAGGATCTGAAAAGACACAAACATTTCTTTGGCAGAAGCTTTGGTTTAAGATGGGCCTTCTCTTCTTCCACTGCCCATATCACAGAGTTTGGTGCAATACGTCCTTGGTTGTACAATTGAGTATTTTGTGGCAGGGTCTTATAAACCTCTTAAAAAAAATTGCTGAATGGAGGCCATACAGATATGACTGAGAAGCCAAATCAGAGTGTCTATGGACATTTCATGTTGGAGATAGCAAATGTTTAAAGYATATTATTGTTTCCTTAGTCTGCACCTTCTTTCTCGATCCCTGCATTTCAGTACTATAAAATAAATTTATTTCTACCTTGAAGAGAGAGACTGCTGGAAAACTCGAGGCATTTTTATTGCTCAGAAAAAAMCAGTCCTAAGACAGGGTTACTATTCCTCTCTCACCGTGCTAGTCAACCCAAAGAGGAGTCTCTCAAGAGTCAACAGGACTCTTCTTCACTATCTTGCAAGGGCCCATTTGGTTTCTGACCACATCTGACTATTCTTAGGAAAAGCAGTCTCTAATTACAAGGACCAGAAGGGGATTATGCCAGGAGATGGCCTGTGCCTCAAAAATGAAATGAAGAAAACCAGCTTTCCTTATCACTTTCAAATCCTCATGTTTTTGAATGTCATCTTCTTTTATCTCTGCTCCTTGAAGAAGGTAGGCTGGAACATTAGAGTGGGAATGAAATTGTTGTATGTGTATATCTGTTAATCAGTTTTTTCACGTGAGATGCCTCCTTYTTTCTTCCATCCATGTCCAAGCAAAGGTGCACATCACACAGTGCTCACAAGGGAATGGGCCTGTCACAGCTACTACTGCTCACCCACTGTGACGCAGGGGGATTCAGAAAACTAAAATTTGCTTTTGCTGCCTTAGAGTATTTATTCATTTCATGTTATAATGCTATAATGTCTGTAAAGTTCAAGAAGATTTGTAAAACTGTTTTCTCAGGCATTGTTTTTCAAAATCTTTGTGAATATTTCTTCAGCCGCCACGTGTTTTTCAGAGATATGAACACTCAAAGCACACTGGACAGTTCAGCTTAAGAACTAGAGATCATAGAAATCATCTGATTTATTTTAAGTAGCTAGGAGAAAGCAATTTCAAAATATGGGGGCTACATTTTGCTTGTATGAAACCAGCTGTTACAGCTTATCTATTCTTTATTTTTAATTCTAATAGTAATAAAATTAAATATGTACATGTTAAATTGGAAAACATAGTCTAAAAGTTCTGCAGACATGAGTTCAGGTGGCTTATTCCACCCTGTAGGTGAAGAAGGCCATGCTGGCTGACACCTGATAAAATTGTTTATCGTTCTGCACTCTGAAAATGCCACACTCCACAGAGGTAAAAAAAAATTAAATTAGGATCATTTTAGAGAGCTTTTAAAAATGCCATTGGTGCTAGTTTTTTCTATCCCTTTACTTCTAAAACCTCACTTACCATGTATCCAAATGTACACAGGGCACAGGGTAGAGGGAGCCAAATAAACCTCTAAAATTACCTAAATGCTCTTCTATACTTAAAATGTCGTATTTTTAAAGTCTGATGTTGTGAGCCTTTCTGAGAGGCAAGCTGATCTTTCTAGGACATGAAGAAGGTCCCTTTTGTGGTACTGTGGAGTTCCTACTGCAGAGTTCCAAGAAAATAWACATTATTGTTGTGATGAACTTTATGTATTGGAAAGCAGTTACTGAGTCAGGATGGAATCCTGCTAGATCCTGTGTCCATGACAATTTTAATTTTGAAAGAAAATGTCTAGCAGGCAGAGAAGAAGAAAAAAGCAAGTGATTTATTGTTATTAGGCATAAACATTATATGGACAGTGAGACAAACCCATGTAATTTGAGACAGAACAACAAAACCGGAAGGAACTGAGGATAGTGATAATATGACCAGAAACAAAAGGAGTGCAGTGGTGTGCACAATGGAATGATTTGGGGAAAAAGCATTAAAAAACATTTTTTTAATAATAGCACATACATTGATCAAGATTATGGAAAAATATCTTAGAGTTGCAGCTGATCAGCTATCCAAATATTAGCAGTCAGTGATTTCTTCTGGGCACAGCAGCCAATAGGAAACCATTTCAGAAATGCCGGTCCTTTTATGAACTCTTTCATAGAATCATAGAATCATTAAGGTTGGAAAAGACCTCTTAAGATCATCGAGTCCAACCGTCAACCCAACACCACCATGCCCACTAAACCATGACCCTAAGCGCCTCATCTACACGTCTTTTAAATACTTCCAGGGATGGTGACTCCACCACTTCC
>JAYKAV010000553.1:19838-52733 GCA_035582835.1 Phoebastria nigripes
GTCAGGAAGTTGTCTTCCACACACTCCAGGAACCTCCTAGACTGTTTCCTCTCTGGAAAGGTGTGGCTAGTATTACACATAATCTATATGATTATGCAGGATCTGTAGGATAGACAAGGCCATATGGAAGAGCACTACTTACACATGAGTTTCAGAGGTATCCCCCTTGTGTCCACGTGAGTAAAGTTTTTAGAGTGAAATTTCACATGGCAGGTGTCTACCTCAAAGTGACTTGTTTTTTTTTACCTCTGGCAAAGCTTTTGGTCATTTTGAACCAGTCTGGAGGGAATGAAGCAGGTAGCAAGGAAGAAAAGAAGATCAAATGAGAAGCTGGTGGTGGTGGGAAAGGAAGCTGGGTAACAGGAGGAGATATTGGGGTACTGTGAGGACACCAGGAGYGGTGAGCAATGAAGCTGGACTGATGTGAGGTGTTCCAGCAAAGTATGGGACCGGGCAGGCCAGGACAAAGGAACTAGGGACAGAGAAGGGAGTCAACAGTAACTGAACAGCTAAGTTTATATATATACACATATATATATGGAAAATGTCTCTCTGAGTGCTCACACCCAGTGGTAGCACAGTCTTAGGCATCAGACCCTCTGATGTGTTTCAGTAAACTACTACATTTCACACTGACTGTTGTCTAGGAAGCTGTAACATGGGACTCTTCTGTAGACAATTTAATAAAAGTGTGATGTTTAATAAATTTGTGACTGAAATCAATGAAGGAGTCATTGAACCAGAACAGTATAAGGTTGTCATATATAGATACTATAGAAAAAGGGGTAGCACTTCACTTTTGTGATATAAATGCTTAAATTCCCCTCTAGGTGGATAAGGCAAATGTGGCACATTGTGGAGCCATAGCTGTACTCACAGTCATGCCAATGAGACATATTCCCTGGGGGAACCATTTTGATTCAAAAATTCTCCTGAATATATTCCTGCATATATCGAAGAGAACTGTTAGCCATTTTTTCTTCTGACTTTTCTGATACCAGCTCTCTGTATGGTCTCTGAAGCTTCTCCTGTAGCACTTTCTGTTATACATTCAATACCCTGCAGAACATGCCTAGATTACCTTGAAGTAATAGATTCATAGATTCATAGGTTCATAGATTACCACTCTTTGTGAGAGTCTGTCTCTTGCTTTTGTCCAAATACTTGGAAATCATCCTTAAGGTAAGCCAGGTTAAATGCAAGTAGAAGTTGTTATTTAAAACATACAAAGTAGGCAATAGAGTTACAAATATTTATGAAATACCAATGTGGAAATTAAAGAAGAAATTTACTTAATTTGTGCTAGGATTAAACAGAAAAGGGCTTTTTTCAGTCACTGTTGCCTTCTCCAACACCTGCCTGTGAGGTGTTGCTGTTTGGGCCATGCTCATCAGAGAGCATTACAGTGCCCAATAATTGAATTTAAAAAAAAACCCACACACTCCTCCCAAACAAGCTGTTTTTAAAAAAACCCAGGAAATTCTACACACATGTGAACCCTTAAATTGTGTTTGGAGGCATAAGCACTCTGAATTTAGTAACTGCTGCAGTGAAGGTTGCCTGAATAAGAAGGCAGAATAAGGAGGAGGAAAGTTGTTCTCCAAGCTGTATAGTGCTAGGAAGAAATGCATTTTATTTCTTTGTCAGAATTCCTGCATGATAAACAAATCACTACAGTCAGAGTTATCAAAGGAAATCAGTAAATATTTGATTCATCTTCCTTAAATTTAGATGTCTAAAGCATCTGTAGTCAACAGATGGAGACAGGCATTTCTAGAGGGTGATTCTTCAAATCCCTTTCAGGGGGATTTTGAATGGCATGAATCACCCTTTTATCACTCCTGACTACAGTGGACTAATTTAGACCAAACACCTAACTTTTAGATCTCTGCCTTTGCCCTCCCAAAGAGGGAGATTCATCTTACCTAGCCTTGGTCTACAAGCAAGGCAGGTTTTCTCTGCCAGTGCAGAGAGGCACCTCCAGAAGGCAATTCATCCTGTTCTAAAGCTCCTTTCTAACTGATGGAGGCAATGGTTCTCTTGAGCTGCCTGTCACTCCATTAACTGGAGAAAGAAGAAGCTTAGACAGCTAGTTCAGATTAAATGCCTTAATAGTAAATACCTAAATTGAAATTAATTTCAACCCGCATGTTTGTTTTTTCAGCTTGAGATTTGAATCCTCATTTGCTGAAGTTTTGAGCGCTAATAGCTGTGCATTCAGTCAGCAGGAGGCACAGCATGCTCTGAGCAGGAGAAATGCCACAGCATACTCAGAACTCTGAAAAGCGAGCAAAGAGATAACTCAAAGTGGATCTCCTAAAATTAGTGGATAATCATTAGGATCAATATCATCATGCTTCAGTTCAGTACTTCTAAAATGGGATAAAATGGTATAATGYCAGCCTTTCACTATGGAGATATTTTGTGAAAATAAAACAACTGATGTCTGAACAGTCTAATAATGTGTGTCACAGGAGGGCTCCTGAACAAATTAGTAACTATTGTTAGAGCAAGATTTTAATATTATGTAGTAAACAAGCCTTGAGAGAAATACAAAATATGAAACAGCCATTCACTGAGAGCTTCGAGCATACCAGATGAGATAGTTGTCCTTTGGGCAAAAAACTGAGTGATCTGACTCTTAAAGGAGATCGCTTTAAGGCAAAACKTCATTTGCAGATCTACCTAAATTTGGCTTTCCTTATTTTTTCTTGCTTCATTTGATAATCTTAATAAAGGTTAAATATTACTTTGGTGTGTATTATATTACACTTTTGCACATAGATATGCAAAATGCATGTATATATGTATGCATATATATATTTATACATAAATGTATATATACACATTTTTATATATGTATGTGTATAAACATGTATACATATACATTTGCATTTGAAGCTGTGCTGAGGTTTGGAAGGTTAGCTTAAGTCAGTGGAGATGATTTAGTGTACAGCTGGAAGGTGACATGGTAAAGGTGAGTGATAAATCATGTCTGGCATTAGCTATAACTTCCTGGCAGCTAGAATATCTAAATAAAAATATGGTTTAACATACCTTTATTCGAACTATAGAAAAATTTCCAAACATCCATGATTAAAGAATAAGCATAGAACTAGTTGCTGTATTAATAGTTGATATGAGTATTTCATAAAAGAAACTACAATTCAAGGCAATTTTAGACCTGTAGTAGATTTAGGATTTGATGTTTCTGTTGTTAGCTGTTCATACAGTTTGTATCTGTATAGATATTTATRTTGTTCTCTCTCTTGTGGTGCCTAAGTATGTACCCAAAAAATAACACAGTAAGATCCATTCAGTAAAGAGTCATGGAAAAAAAGAATCACAATCATATAAGAAGCTTCATCATGCAATATTCATCTAAAAGGCAACATTAACTTCAAAAGACAGCAGTCTTTTCAGAAAACAGTTGCAAAGGAGCTGGGCATATTCCTACTTAAAGAGCTATTTATAACTTCAAAACAACTTGTTGCCAAACGCTAGTTAAAATCAACTTGTGTTTCTGCCATGAGAAAAACATGCTCTCTCCTCTACAASTGTGTGAAAGTCTGATATAAGCAAAATAACTGCCTGTATTGGAAAAGAGCAACTGATACGTACATAGTGCCTGACCAGGCATAAACTGATACTTGGATTAGCCCTCCCAGCTTTACTATTCATCATGAAGATCTTGAAAGAGACAACATTTGGGTTAAAGCTCGTCATACCTATTGCAATTGGCTACTATTCTCTGAATTAGGAGGAAAGATGATATCATGAGATTCCACTGACTAACTTGACTCCCTCTCCAGTCAATTATATTTAAATGACAAAAAGGTAAGAAATAAAGAAAAAAACAGTTGATGTCAGAACATGAACTCATGAAAATTACCATCATCCCACAGTAGTCAAGGGTGTGACATTAATGTATGAAAGCTGAAGAACCAGCCTATACTGTTCATATTGTAAAACAGTTGACTAATAAGCAGTGCAGCCAATAAAGCCCTCTTCCGTGTTCCTTAACAAAAAAAAAAGTTTTCCCCATTATGGTTTCAATGCTCTAGTTGCTTGTGCACCCTCTTCTTTAAATCATGAGAAACTCCATTGGAGGAAAAAGAAAAGTTATACTGGTGCAAATGTAGTGGAACAGAGAACCATAAAGTCCCAGTAGTTTGACCCTACTCTAATTGAAATCAGCTAAAAATAGCCCCAGTGACTTCAGTGTTGCAGAATCAGCCCCTAACCACTGAGAAGCTGACAGATTTTACTATCTCTGAATGCTGAATGCCTCATTTGGGATTTAAAGAAATATGTGATTAAAATCTAATTTTGTCACAAGATGTACTCAGACTGAAGCYGAGCAAATAATCGATCATGAATAACTTATCTGAGGAAGTTTATCTCTTTTCTTTGTCCCTGAACATCCATGAATAGATCATCATTTCTTCAAATTCACTTTTGCAGACTTTCTTGATTTTGAATCAGCTGGGTGCAGTTTTCTTCACACATGGATTACTTGATCTTCACTCTTTCAGCTGTGTTAATTATTTATGATTAGTCAGAAATCTCATGAGGTATCCCTCTAATAGCATTTCTGGCACAGATACTCCTTTAAAACTAAATTTCATTAAAGAAAGAAAACCACTTGCACAAGAGCTTGACAAAATCTCTTTCCATTTCTTACTTCAAAATGCAAATACAAAGGGGCATAAACATGAGCAAAACAAAGTTGTTTTCTTTTGTTTAACTGAGTAATTAGTCACAGACTTTCCCTGTCTGACGTTCCAGTAGATCTCTATTTTGGAGATTGTGTTGCAGTAGAGGATTATATGGAAGTGAGTTGCCTGTCCCTGTGTATGTGATATGGCTGCAATCTTGCAATATTAAATGCTATCTTTTCTCTCCCTAAAACTTTATGAGGTGATGTTATCATCACTTCAGTTTATACAGATATGTTGGTGTTCACTTTTTAAATTGCATAGATCAACTATCTATTCCCTATATCTATTTCCCTATTGTTAATAAAGTTGAATTTGTGTTTAAGCCATATTTATTAACTAATTTCCTATCCTCTTTCAAATTTCCCTGTAAGTTTCATCTGTGTATGTTATGTAAAAGTAAAGTATTATAAATTGGAAAGAAAAATCATATTGAGAAGCTGAAAAATATGGGTTTAATTATTCAAAAATTAAATCACCACGTGAAAAAAAAAGTGTAACATTTCTTCCTTAACTTTTTGAAACCCGCACAGGGGAAACTCTGTATGGTGTATGTGAAGTGAAGAAATTTCTGATGAATATTTACTTGACAAAAAGTAAACCAGTACTGTTAAAGGACAAAACTTGTAAATAAGAAAAAGTTCCTACAACTTTATAATTTGTACTGTCAAGAAATACATAAAAGTCATCCAAAGATGAGAATGAGTCATTATGTATTTACAAACCATACTCTGAAAGCATCCAGAATTGATCAAGAAAAATCTGACACAGTAAGCGACTCTTCAAAAACTATGAATCTGAAAAAAATGTGGTATGTTACAAATAGTTATTAAATTAAAAAGAATAGGGATAGTGTGGCAAAATTGTCATATTAGACATTTCATTTTTAAGAATTTTGTCCTCCTGAAATTCAGTTTGAAAATGTGACAGTGAAACTAAGAATATATTCTCACATGAAATTAAATCACATGAATCCAAAGAAGTACTGTGGTTATCATTCTTAGACCTCTATTTGGAAAATAAGTTTAGTTTTATTAAAAATCAATCCACCATTAAACCAGACACAAACTGCAAGGAAGCTGACAAAAGGCCTAAAATGTTTTTAAAAAATAAATATAATTTAATTTAATTTAAAAATTATTCTTCAAGAAAATCACAAAGAAGAATTCCTGGGCAGAAAGATTAGGAAAGGTCTTGGAAACTAATCAAGGCAACTTATTAAATAAAGCAACAGAATTAATTAAAAGTAATTTTGCTGACTTTTTTAAGTTGGGCACTGGAAGAAACACAAAGACAGCCTCAGTGTAGCTGCAAACACCAGCTTAACTGTGATCAGAAGGACAAGCTGAAGGATTATATTACCACTTTTAGTAAAACAAAGGGAGCATCAAAAGTTAAACAGAGGCAGATGAGATATGTTTGTAGACAATATGTGTTACTTCTGTTGTTCTGATATGATCCTACTACTGCATTAAAAAGTGACCCTCCCATGGGAGTAAAGGAGGAGTTAAAGGCACTRTAATTTGAAAAGGCATGCATTTGCACAATTAAAAAAGATACAGAAAGAAGAAATAAAACAGTGGAATTTAAAAACCTTTCAGTTAAGATAGGGGAAAAAAGTCATTTCTCATAAAAATTTCTCATTCAAGTGGTGAAGAAACACTGCTATTACAAACATGAAATGCTTATTTTGTCCTGATTTGTAATTGAATTAATTAGGGATATATTTTGCTGGGAATTGTTCAGTGCTATTGTTTTTAATACAAATGCTAATTTCTCCAATTTGACTCTTTCTGGAGGAAAGTATCAAGAAATATTTAATTAGGGAATATGTCTCAAAATGTAACTGTGTGAAAAAAAGTGTTATAAAGACACAGATATCCCCCAAAACAGCAGCCGACTAGTAATATCACTTAGGTATTAGGCACATGTCCTTATTGTTTTGTTTTCTCTGATTTGAACCTGTATTTCAGCATCCCGTGGGAATGCCCAACAACCATGCTAAGAATCTGCTTTCTCCAGGCCAGAGAACATGTATTCATTTATATTTAGTTTAGGCATCAAGAAAAAAAGAGCAATTGAGAAAAATTCTGGATAAGCTTATTTATTTTGTGTGTAACTAACAATGGAAGCTCACATTTATTTCAGAGAGAGAACTTAATTGATTCTCCAAAGAACGAGGAGGATACCAGAAAGAAAGATTTAAGGATGCTTGTTTCCCAGTAGCTAGTAGCCTGTTGAGGGTGCAAAGCAAGAATAAACAAATAGGTCAAAAACTGTGGGTCTTCCCTAGTTCTTCATAATGACTTCCCTGGGAAGACTGGGAAAATATTCTGGCATCATGTTGTCCTCACATGTTTTGCCAGGTGTGATTCCTCTAATGCAGCTGGTAAAAAAAAGGAGGCCTAATCATTTGATAGTAGAGCCTGCAGTACTTGGTAATATCAGATGCTGAACCGGTGATGCTGGCAACATACGTTCTGAGATCCTGCTCATCTAAATGCAAGTGATTAATAAGAAAAATCTTTGATTGGGATCAGAGAAGGGACCTGGATTCAGATCTTTACCCTGCTAGCCTTCGCACATACCTGTAGAAATGTCAGTGTCCTGACTGGTAAAATATCTTTTTTATTTTTGTCTCAGTCTGTTATGAAAATAACTTTCAAAAGTTGCTAAAAACATTAATGTTTTCCTTTAAATACATGCTAGGTTATCCCCAGACATACACATGCCACATACAGTGTTATACTCATTTGATGACCTACGAGGAGATGGTTTCTAATGCACACCCATTAAATGCAATAGAGTGATTTTGTATTGTCTAAAGATTCCTTGATGCTTTATCTTTATCAATGCTTGAAACAAAGTGTAGTTGAGAACCAGACATTTTCCATTATAGATGTCTATTAAGGAAGCACATGTCTCTGGTATAATTTAAAACAAAACAACAACAAAAAAAAAACAAAACCAGAACAAGCTGTTTAGCTAACCCAGCTGGTTTTGCCAGTCACATTAGGAAGCCTTCACGTTAACCACTCTGCTGCAAAATTGTGGAGGCAGCAACTTCCAGGAAAATGACAGTAGCAAACAGCATGGGGAGCAGCAATTACTTCATCCAGCACCGACATCTGAGGAGCGAGCATTTGCCTGAAAGGTTGGACTTTGTGCCCTCCTGAGTCTGACAAGTCTCAGAAGGTATGCTAGCTAAAAGAGGTTACAACTGAATGAAGTTTTCCTCCTATTTCACACAACTCCAATACAAGAAAGGAAAACCATCTTCACTCTACTATTAGCCTCCACTGGTCTGGAATCTATTTTTTAACCATTTCAGTCTGAGCAGTTCCACTGACTGAAGTAATGCAAACCTGTATGGATCAAAGGGCCTTTTGGCAGTTTCCAATCTCTAAAATTTTCAGACACCCTAGAGACGAATGTATTTTTAGAATATATTAAGGAAATACAAAACCTGAGACATGTTGGATGGTTAAAGTAAATCCATAAAAATTATTTTCCAGAATTCATCCCTTGTGGCCCAGTGGTATTAATGAGAATGTAAATATAGCATAGTATCTTTTAAAATATTTTAAAAACATACAATGATGTTGCAGAAATAATAAAAAGACATCTTCATACATATCCTGATGTCTGTCATAAGGTCAGGTAATAAAATCTAGGAAGAATAAAGGCAATTTAATTATTTCTGTAGGTCAGTGAGCAGCTAACATTGGTATCCTGRTATAAAACTAGATTTAACACAGATGGGATAGGTTAAACATTTGAGTATATGTGTGCCCAAGATCATAAATAACTGTCAGAGGCTTACAATAGATATAATTCTCAAAAGGACTTTTGTAAAACAGGAATGTGAGTCCCATTGAAAATCTCATTTAATTTCAAGGTGTGCTTTCAAGATTTATATTCCATTAAGTATTTACCATATGTGCTTCTCTGAATCAGATGGCTAGAATCCCCATTGAATTGCCAAAGGGGGAAATGAACACATTTGCTAAMCTGTAAATGTCTCTTGTTGACTTGGAAGTCACGCGCCATGTGATCTATGGTTTGGAGGCTGCTAGTGGAATGGACATTGATCCATAACATCAAAATGAAGAGGAAAAAAATAACTTTTCTGTCAGTACCTTTGTTATTTCTGCTGTCAGCTGCTTCAGGACTGTCAAGAGAAAAAGAAAAATAAGGTCATTTCCCTATATTGTAATGCAAAAAGAGAGGTAAGTTTCAGTGATTAGAGCTGGCTAAAAACTTTAAACAGAGCCATTCCCACAGGAGAGTACCATGTAAGCAACTGGAAAGCTCATGGGATTTAATCAGCTTCACTCAAATTTAATAGAAATAATTAAATCAAAACAAAGCTAAAATTAATTACCCACTTTGAAGTTTCATGTTTTGTCTTTCATATGATAATATTCATCCTGTATTGTATTCATCATACATTATATTTAATAAAATTCTTTTTTAAAATACCATGAGATAGATTTTAAACATTGAAGGAAAATCTTTCATCAACGTCAGATCTGATTCCAAAATCAAAGCGGTTGGAATTTCCATTCCCAAAAAAAGTGGACTTTTTGTCCTGTTTGGGAACAGTCCTGAATTCTGAAATGCCACAGTATTCCACCAAATTGAAAATTCTGCTTTCTAAATATCTCCAAATTTTAATTTCTCTATGGGATTATTAAGGTCTTAATTATTCTCAGCATTCTTTTCCAAATAAGCAATCATGAAACTTGAATGATGCATACAGGCAGCATATTCAGAGCATACGGAAATGTAGCAGAGTATGATGGCCACACCATGGAACAGCATCAGGAAGGTCTAGAGCAAAGGCTAAAGAATGTGATTTCAGAATCGTAGCATTTTCCCTTTGTGCTTTTACCACAATACCTCTCATATGTCATGCTTTCTGTGTCAAGATTTCTGGATCCTGCCTAATACAAAACCTATTCATGGAAAGGAAAGAGAAATTAAGAGAAGTTTTCATGATATTATGGTATGTCATATTTGTTCTACATTCGGAAATGCCCTAGAAATAACAAACAAAAGGATTTTCATGGTCTAAGACCAAATTTGCACACCTGTCTAGGTTTAATTACAGTAAAGTTCTTCAAGTCGCCATCACCTCTGCCCCAAGCAAGGGAAAAGAAAGCAAAGCAACTATGGGACAAGGTGAAAATTCAACCCATGCTGCTCCCTTCCCATATCCARCAGAAGTGCAGATGTGGTGGGTTGACCTTGGCTAGCCATCAGGTGCCCACCAAGTCTATCACTCCCCTCCTCAGCAGGATGGGGGAGGAGAAAATAAGATGAAAAAAAAACAAAAGAGCTCGTGGGTCGAGAAGAAGGCAGCTTAATAAAGAAAAGCAAAGGCCGAACATGGAAGCAAAGGAAAACAAAAAGATTTATTCTCTACTTCCTATCAGCAGGAGATGTCCAGCCACTTCCTGGGAAGTAGGGCCTTAGTACATGTAAGTCTTAAGATTGCCTATAAAGAATCAAGAGTTGTAACATGGGGTCCTACTTGTGCTCCCAGCCGAGAGTCACCTTTATTGCTGGCAATAAAAAAGGGGTTTTAGCTAGCGTGTACTTMTGCTGCCTTCTTTCCGGTACCCACACACAAACTAGAAGAAAAGAAAAATGCAAGCAAATCCATTTCACTAACAATTTGACAACCCAGGTGGGACTCTGCAGGTTCCTGACCTGGTGAGCGTGGCTACTGCGTATGACACAGCCGGTACTGGGTGAGTTCACCTGATTGTCCTTGCAGGATCCATGTTCCCTGGGAAGGTACTAAAACTGGGGGCAGCATAAGTCGTGGGGGCTTCAATAGGTAAGGTAAAATGGGGTTTGCCGTTGGTGGAAATTCTGGAAAACTGCATAGATGTGAAGCTGGTAGGCCTAGCTAGGGTCATGGAAGGGGGCCACAAAGGAGTATGGTGTGCAATGGTCCAGGAAGGAGGAAAGACTGAGTGCTCTTTATTTTCTAGGAAGAGCAACAGGGGCAGACCGGGGAGCACTATTTTTCAGAGAAAAAGTGGCCTTTGGAAGAAGCAGCCAGTGAAATGCTCCCAAGGAGTACAAGCAACAAGCACAGGGTATGTTCTCAAGCACATGCTGCTCTGGGTGCTTTGTGTGTGAGCAGCAATTGCACATGAACACACGTGCACAYGAGGTGTGCTGCATTAGCAGTCATAYGGCCAGGCATCAGGCTTCACACTCAGAAGTGCTTTAATGGGCAACACTCGCAGGAAACCAGCAGAAGCATCTCGTAGCCAAAAGACCTGCAGGGACAGTTCAGGATGGGAAAAGGGCGTGGAGACATCTGGAAAGCCCCGGCCAAGCCCAGCCCCCATTCAGCTTACTTCCAGGGTGCAAATGCAGGGGCAGCAGTGGGTTCAAGGTGTCCTGCAAACATCCTTTCCTGGCACGTGAACAATGTGTGTGCAGATGGTCCCTTGGGCAATGCCACTCATTGTTTCGCTTCCCTCTGCTCTCTGCTCCCTGCRGTGAGGACATGCACAGCAACCAGCCCCAACAGGAGGGTCCCCATTGCTGCCAACAGCAGTGGTGCTCTGACATGCCAGAGTTGCCCTCTGGAAAGCCCCAGGAGCCTTCACTGGACTCTGCAGGGGCCCACACAGCCCCCTAATTACCAYCCAGAGTGCCGCAGGGTCTTATCTGGGCTTTGCTGGGGCCGGTTGGAGGCCCCTGCTGCCCTCCAGAGGTCCCCCCATTCTAAAAAATCTAAAAGTCTAAAAAAATCACTTTTAAATACAAATTCACTTCTGTAGATATTCTGGAGGGTCGCATAGGCTACATTTATTATAATCCATTGCTTCTCTGCTTTTTAGCACCTGACATCCACACCTAGATCCTCTTCATCTTCCTCCAAAATAGACGAGAGACCGAAAATATAATAATGAGGATCATTCCAGTTCTTGTTTTCCAGGTTATCATCTGAAACTTCTTCAACAAAATTAGAGGGGATGAATCCTCTTGTGCCATCTGCCAGCTCTCCCACATACCARCTGGCTTCATCCACCTCTCCAAAGACATAAACATATTGCCCAGCAGTTAGAGGAAGCTCTAGTTTGGGCTGCTCACTGGGACCATCAAAAGGATCGTAGCTGTATCGAGCTATGAATGTTCAAAGCTTTCCTGGTTGTTGTCCCAGAGCCTGCAGGATAACTGACTGTTTGTCTGCTACCAATTCTTCTGTCTCGCTTGTGAGGTCCTCCTCTGAAAGAAGGCAGGACTGTCCTCTGCCAAAGCTGACTCTGAGGGACTCTGCAAACCGATTGTCCAGTTCACTCACCTGGGCTTGAAACAGTTGCATGGCTTCTTTGTGTTCTCTTTTTACTTCTGTCTTGAGCACTCTGCAAAAACTCATCTTCCTTTTCTTTCCTCTGTAGCTCTAACTTTATCTCCTCGTGTTCCTTCTCCACCTGTTGCCTTCTTTCTGCCATTTCTCTTAYGGCTTTCAGTTTKCTCTCTGCATCTTCCAGTTGGGTTTGCAGACAGCTGATCACTTGGATGGCAGAATTTTGCTCCTCTGCCACTCGTGCTAGTTGCCCCTTCAGGTCAGCATTTTCAACCTGAACCTTTTCTGTCCAGCGCATCTGCCCACGGAGGCAAGAATTTTCTTCAGCCAGTCTGGTGGTTTTGTTCGTCATCTCCATAAGCTGCACCTCTAACTCCTCACACATTTGGCTGAGGGAACTCAGATAATATGAGCCCTCTTCTTCTTCAGCCAGTTGGGCCTGAAGCTCCTCAGCCGCCTTCTGTGAGACTTCATTCTGCTTGTCCTGTGTGAGCAAAGTTCCAGCAGGCTCTCTCATTTCTCCTGCGCTCTGCTGAGGAAACAATTTCATGCACAGTTGCTCAGTGGAGCTTTGGATGGGCAGTGCCACTGGAGTGCTCAATGGTGCTAACTTTGTCTCCTCATGTTCCTTCTCCACCTGGAGAGAAGGTTGCCTTCTTTCTGCCATTTCTCTTACGGCTTTCAGTTTGCTCTCTGCATCTTCCAGTTGGGTTTGCATTGAGCATCATGAGGTGCTCAATGGTCTCCTGCAGACGCCTGCATCTTTCTTTCAGCTGCTCGGTGAGGGCAGCTAGTTTAGCATTTTTCTGCTGGAGCCTCTCTGCCTCCTTGCATGCTTCTGGAGAGCTTCCCTTTCTCAGGAGGCAGTTCTCCATCTCAAGGGCACTGCATTGCCGCTCCAGCTCTTTCACGGCATGCTGCAGGCAAGTGTTCTGCTCCAGCAGTTGGCTGCACCAGGAAGCACCAAGTCTTCCCCTGCAGACTCTGGCACCTGAAGCAGAGCATCTGCTACAGCCTTGCATGTTGTCTGCTGCCCAGTGCTGTGGCTTTTAGGGGGTCTCTCCTGTAGTGCCAACTGGAAAGACAGAGGCTTAATCTGACGGCTGGCTGCTGCCAGGGCCCAGGGCCCATTTCCATCAGGGGAGCAGGAGCTCTGCATCTCCTGATGGCCCTGGTACCCAGGAGAGCCTTTGGACCGGGCTTTGCAGGGAGAGGTGGGCAGCTCGCCCTTGAGCTCCTCCAGGATGTACTTTATGAAGAGTCTCCTTCCCAGCTGCAGCTCATTCTGGAGGTGGCAGATGTGGGTGGGCTGGTAGCCATCCGTCTCCCAGTAGAGCTTATTGAGGACATCCTGGAGCTTACTGTGGGCCGCCCTGCATCTCCTGATAGGCCTCACCATCTCCTTGGCCAGCTGCCGCTGTAGCAGCTCCTGCACCTCGTGGAGATCAGCCTCCTTCCAGCGCAGCAGCTGGCGGGTCTCTGCTGCCTGCTGCCACTGGTTCAACTCCTGCAACCTCTGCGAGCGTCAGCTGTGCACCACGGGCCCCCAGCCCGCACCATCCCGCATCATGGCTGAAGGGATGGGAAGCAGGCCATTGGCCACTGAATGCTGCTGCCAACAGTCACCAACGGGTGTGTTCCCTGGGTCTGCAAGGGGCAGCAGCCCCCTGACCCCATTGCAGCAGCTGCCTCCCTTCACTGTGCAGAGGCAGAGACAGCATCTGCCATGGGCCAAGGGTGGGCGAGTGCGGCCTTATATGTGTGTTCTGGCCCTGAGCACTTAATGGATGGGTAGGGCAGTATGGCCTTATATGGTATGTCCTGGGCCCCCTCACTGCACACAATGGAGGTGTGGGGCACTATGTCCTTATATGGAATGTCCTGGCCCCCCTGCACTATGGCCTTTGTGGCGGGTTGACCTTGGCTGGCCACCAGGTGCCCACCAAGCTGCTCTATCACTCCCACTCCTCAGCAGGACAGGGGGAAGAAAATAAGATGAAAAGGAACTTGTGGGTTGAGATAAGGGCAGTTTAATAAAGGAAAAGCAAAAGCCGYGCATGGAAGCAAATGAAAACAAAAAGATTTATTCTCTACTTCCCATCAGCAGGTGATGTCCAGCCACTTCCTGGGAAGTAGGGCTTCAGTACACGTAGCAGTTGCTCCAGAAGACAAATGCCTTAATAACAAATGTCCCCTCCCCTCCTCCTTTTTCATAGCTTTTGTTGCTGAGCATGACGTCATATGGTATGGAATATCCCTTTGGTCAGCTTGGGTCAGCTGTCCTGGCTATGTCCCCTCCCATACTCTTGCCCATCCCAGCCTACTGGCCTTTGGAGTGGGGGTGGATTTGGAGAGACAGACTTGATGTTGTGCGAGCACTGCTCAGCCGTGGCCAAAACACTGGTGTGTTATCAGCACCTTCCTAGCTACAAATACAAAGCACAGCACCATGAGGGCTGCTATGAGGAAAGTTAACTCCACCCCAGCCAGACCCAATACAGCAGGGAATAAATATCTGCATGTGCCGTTAGTCACTTTGCCTATTCAAATCTCACCTAGCTGTTTTTTTTAAAGACTGTGCATCCTGTATCTGTACTAGCAGAAACAATTACGGGCAAGAACTTTCTTCAGACTGCATGCAGAGCTACAAGAGATCTTTGTTTTCCTCTGGGGCATAACTACTCACTTTTGTCACCACAGCTAATGTTAACCCTGTTACTAATCTTACCRGGTATATTAGTAGCACCTCTGAAGTTTTTCTGCTTTAGTTCATGATGGGTAGGGTAGCAGGAGATGAGCCCAGAGCATCTTGAGTAGTGTGATAAGAAGGAACCTTATTCCAGGCTGTAAGATCCTAGAAGGTGGCACAGCATCTGACTAAAGCATGGTCCCCCAGCCTTTGCCCTGCTCCCTGCTCCTCACACAACTGGCTAAGGGTGAGAAGGTCCAGGTCACTTTGCTGTGACATCAGGTCATGGAGTACAGACAGGACATGACTTTGCACTGTATAAAGGTATGAAGTTCTCCCTTATCAGTGCATTACAAGAGACAAAAAACAACTTTGCCCAATGGGAAACAAAGATTGCATAAGTACATGACTAACTTACCTGTTCACTAATGGAGCTGTCATCCCTGGATACAGCTAAAGCTGTGACATGGGCCCAGCAGTTGGCCATGCAACACCTGTGCTCCATTCCTTTTCTAAGACAGCAACTTTCGTCACCATTAAGCTCACTTTAAAATATCATATAAAATGAGCTCTCTGAGCTGCAGAATAGAACCTTATGCACCAATACTGAGTTTCTTTCATTAGTCACCATAATCTGGTTTCCTCTTCTTGTGAGAAGTCAGACTGTGACAAATTATTTGAACCAACAGACCTACCATAAGATACGGTGTGCGTTGTTAGTAGCATTCACAGAAGAGGAAAATAGAGATAAAATATATTTTGCTGAGACTTCTCTTTTGCATGACATTTTGAACATAGTGCATTCACTGTGTAGTAAGGGAAAAGAAGCACATTTTCATTAATTGTCTGTGAATACCATAAAAGATCATATGTTTCTATTTCCCTTCACTAGAATATAGTACAGTTTTTCTGTACAACTACTGTATGAGGTAGTTCTAATTCTAGCTGCCAGCTAATCTATGCTTGAGTGCATTACAGACAACCCAATCTCCTCCAAAACCTCACCCAGAGACAGATTATTATTTCAGGGGAATTGCTGTTTTATTTAATATAGTAATTACATATTTAATCTGGGTTATAATACTGTCTGTACAATTCTGTAGATAGATGTTTTACTCACTGTGGCCATAAAATGTAAGGGGATCTATGATTAAATATTAACCATTTATATAATGTACCTTATGTTCTTTATGGAGTAAAAGGAGGGTTAGATTGCATTTGGCCCATATCTGAATTTATGAAATAAATAAGGATCATTTTCACCCTTAGTATATGTTCTGATGTGAGCACATGTCTGGGGCCAACAATCAGGGAGAAGGGACCTGAAGCAGGAGATATGATCTCATAGAGAATAAAGAAAGAAGTAGTTAGTCATGATGAATAATGTAAGAATATAGGAACTGACTTCCTGAAATATATGAAAGGTCCCTCTAGTCCATATTCTGTCTTAGTGGATAAATCAGTGGAATTGTTATTTGCTTGAAAAGCAAAAGGCGCAGAGTGATGGGATCAAGAGAATGATTAAACAAGGTGAAGAGCCACATACCTCAAGTGTATGTATACAAATGCATACAGCATGGTGAAACAGGAGGGAGGAACTGAAGCACCACATATGGTCATGTTCTGGTTTCGGCTGGGGTAGAGTTAATTTTCTTCCTAGGAGCTGGTATAGTGCTGTGTTTCAGACTTAGTATGAGAAGAATGTTGATAACACACTGATGTTTTAGTTGTTGCTAAGTAGTGTTTACACTAGTCAAAGACTTTTCAGCTTCCCATGCTCTGCCAGGTGCACAAGAAGCTGGGAGGGAGCATAGCCAGGATGGCTAACCCAACTGGCCAACGGGGTATGCCATACCATATGATGTCATGCTCAGTATATAAATTAGGAGGCGTGGTCCAGGAAGCAGTGATCGTGGCTCAGGGATTGGCTGGGCACCAGTTGGTGGGTGGTGAGCAATTGCATTGTGCATCACTCATTTTGTATATTCTATCATCATCATTATTATTATTATTTTCCCTTCCTTTTCTGTTCTATTAAACTGTCTTTATCTCAATCCATGAATTTTACTTTTTTTTTTTCCGATCCTCTCCCCCATCCCACTCGGAGTGGGGGAGTGAGCAAGCCGCTGTGTGGTGTTTGGCTGCCTGCCAGGTTAAACCACAACAGGTCACAAACCTATGACATTACAGGAATAACTGAGATGTGATGGAATAGCTCTCAGGGGAGAAGGGGAGTATCCCTCTATGTGAAGCAGCAGCTCAGATGTGGGAAGCTCTTGTACAGGATGGGCAACAGGCTGGGCAAGAGTCTGTGGGTCAGAATCAGAGAAGAGGTTGGTGAAGGTGACATCATGGTGGGACTGTGCTACAGACCACACAATCCAGGTGAGAAAGTGGACAACACTTCTCATTAAAAAAAAAAAAAAAAATCTTTAAACAACTCAAGGGAGTCTGTGGATCATAGACTCTATTCCTTAACAGGGGAGTTTAACCTCCCTGACACCTGCTGAAGGACAAAATGGCGGGATGCAAGCAATCTAGGGAATTTCTTGAGGGTGTCAAGGATAGCTTCTTGATACAGGCACTGGATAGGCCAACCAGGGTTGTGCACAGCTGGATTTGTTATTCAGAAATGAGGAAAAAGTGGTTGGGGATGTGAATCTTAATGGCAGCCTTGTCTGTAGTGACCATGAAATAATGAAGCTGAAGATCCTGTGGGGAGTGAGGAAGGCAAGTACTGGAGCACAGACCATGGGTTTTAGGAGAGCTGACTTTAGCTTATCCAAGAGCTGGTAAGTGGGATCCCATGGGAGGCAGCTTGGAAACACAAAGGAGCTCAGGAAAGCTGCCACATCTGTGAGGACAACCTTCTCCAGGTGCAAGACTGTCTGTGTTGATATTCAGGAAGGCAAGCAGACTTACCAGGACACCAGCTTGACTAAGCAGGGAATTTGTAATTGGGTTCCAGTGCAAAAAGGCAGCGCAAGATGTGGAAGCAGAGACAGACTACAAAAGAGGAATTTAGAGGTACTCTTAGGTGATGTTAGGAAAGCCAAAGCTCACCTAGAGTTGATGTGCTTGAGGGACATCAAGGGCCACAAGAGCTTCTATTGAAACTTTGGGAGTAAAAACTTCAGAAATAAAAACTTTGGAACAAAGAATATTTGGGCCTGTTGCTGAAAGGGGCAGGTGGTTTAGTGACAGCAGGCACAGATAAAGGAGTGACCAATCAACAAACCCCATGTGGTGGTGCATTTCCCCCCCTCACCTGTGCTGCTTTACGATCTCAGGAATTCCCGTTAGGCCTTGGTCTTTGTGTAATGAGTTGGGCGGTTAAGCGTCCCTTGGCCGTACCAGGAACTCTTGCATGGCTACAGTGGGGAGCAGCACTGACCGTACCAGGAACTCCTGTTGCCTGGCCAAGGTGGGGAATGAGAGCGGGAATAATTTGTCATCCCCTGACAGCCTTGGAATATTCCTTACCTGTATCGTAGCTTGAGAGGAACAGTACCATTGTTACTAGAATTTTGAGAATTCCAGTAATTACCGACCCGGATTGTGGCCAGGATGGAAATTTATTGATGACTAAAGCCAATCATCTTGCGACCCTATAAACAGCAGTCCTAAGTGAGGCCCTTTGAGCTCTCCTGGACCGCAGCGGGCTGCGACCAGCATCTCCCTCTGAGTGGGATGCCACTCAGACCTCGCGAACTCTCAAGTTTGTGAAGTTCGGAGGACCATCACCGAAAGCTGACGACAGGACCTGGGCCGAAACACTTCCCTCCTTGAGGCTCAACCCTCGCCCGTTGAGAAATGCCGAGACATTTGAAGTGAATATTTCACTGAACTCGAGGGGAATTTTTAACAGGTATACCTTTGTATATTCATCTATCTTTGTGTCTGTGTGCGTGCGTGTGTGAATTGATTTAGGTACCCGAAAGCAAGTATGGTATAAATATCACCATCTCAAATCTGTAATTAAGTCACTGTTGTGATTGTAGTAAATTCTATTGACTCACTTTGTAAATGTTAAATTAGTCAATGATTAAGTGCTGCTAAAATCTTGTGATCCACCTTAAAACTGTGAATGAACCTTAGGCTGCTGCTAGACACATGGAATCCCTTAGGCTTAAACTGCTGACCAAGTCTGGGACTAGGAGTGGATCCAGCTGCACCTAAGCTCCATTAGGAGTTTAGAAAGCAAGGGGGTCTTCTCTGAACCTCGTGACTCAATGGGAGGGTCTCCCTTACCCTTTTGCATCTTCGGTCGCTGTATAAATCATTCTAGCTCAATCCTAACTTGATTTTTCCTTTGTATGTTTCATCCATGTACTAAGTGATAGAGTGAACCTTGGCATCAAACTTGTTAAGTCACACTTTTACAACATCACATTAAAACTACTTTTGCTAATACTTTTGATGGTGATTCTTTAAGCAGCCTTAAATCACTCATCCATGACACCCCTACATTGAAAGAAGTCTCAGAGGAGACGGGTACAGGCAATGTGCTCATGAAGCTCAAAGGAGAATGTAGGGAGTGACCACAGCTGTTGCAAAGATAGTTTAACTTATCTCAACACAAAGGGGACCAGACTTTGTTTTAAATAAATGGTTATACCAGTTGAGTGGATCAACCGGTTGTGTAAATGGTTTTCCTAATGTTAATGGTTTCCCAGAGTTAAGTAAAAGAGTGTGAATGTCCTCCTGGGTTAGCCAGATCAGCAAAGGGAAAGTGTAGGTGTGGTTCAGTCCAAGATAGAGTACAAAAACTGAACAACAACCGAATGCCCGAAGAGAGCAACAGACCTGTGCTGGCTTCAACCCGCATATTCCTTCCTGGCAATGGGGGACAACCAGCGTTGTGACAGGCACATATAGAGACTGGCAATGGGAATCACATTTGCATCGTGATCCAAGTGTATATTGCAAGTGCTATATTCTGCCAAGTGTAGTGTATTGCAATTTCAGTACATTGCTGTATCACTCTGCTAAATCAAATCCCATGTAACATATACAAATAAGTAAATTCGGTATTAAATATTAACTCCTCCTCATGTAGAATATCTCAATGAACCTGGTCAGAGAATATTGGACTCTGACAAAGGTCCTCAATGGCATCTTTGCCTTAGCTATCATCAACATATYCCAGGCCCCTGTGCTTAGCAAAAAGGGTTTAAGGAGTTCAAGAAAAAACATTGTTACGCTGGAGCAAGTTCAGCCGGGTAGGTCACCAAGGTGGTTGGTGCCAGAGCACTTGCCCTGTGAGGAAAGGCTGAGGGAGCTGGGCTTGTTCAGTCTGGGGAAGAGATGGCTTTGGAGGGACCTAACTGCAACCCCTAGTGCCTGCAGGAAGGGTGTTGAGGAGATGGAGCCAAGTTCTTCACATTGGTGTATAGTGGGAGGATGAGAGGCCAAGGTTGTAAATCAAAACAAGAGAGGTTCAGGCCAAATACGAGGAAAAACTTTTTCACCATAAGGGCAGCCCAGCAGTGGAGCAAGTTGCCCAGACAGGTTGTGCTGGCTTTATCCTTGGAGGTTTTTCAAAGCGCTGAGCAACCTGTTTTGATCCCATAGCTGGCCCTGCTTGGAGCAGAAGGTTGGGTGGGAGACCTCCTGAGGTCCTTTCCACCCAGAGTAAATCTGTGATTCTATTCACTAGGGATACATGAAATAATGAGAAATGAAGGCATGCTACTAGACACTCCCTGTTTCTAGAAACCTTAAGGGGTGTTCTGGGGCAGCAATTGTGTTTGCATTTTATGCTTAATAACCTTTCTTCCCTGAGTTAGACTAATTAATTTATACCTTCTGCATTGAGACTGCCAAGACTGTCCTGTGGCAATAGCATTAAAGGCTCTTGCAGTAGCTTGTTTGCAACACATTGTCCCCAATTTATTCAAGGCCCCTTTTGTATTATGAGAAACTGTAATTAATTGTTCCTTATTCCTATTCTCAATGCCATTGATGATTTTCTTGGTGGATTTTTTTTTCCATTTTCTACTACTCAGTCACCTCAAAGTTGAAGAATCCTGATCCATTTGACAGCTTTGAACATAACTCTGACCCTTCTCTGAATCTTTGCTTAGCTTTACTATACTTTTTTTGAAAAGGTGGTGATGAGGACAACGAGATCTGCACACAGTATTCAGGATTTGGATGCACCGTAAATGTACACAGCAACATAATGATGTTTCCTGATTTGTTCTCTATCCTTTATTAATAATTCCTAGCTTGTTTATTTTTCTGGTACAGAACACTATGTTGTTGTGAGATGTTTTCATAGAATTATCCATAACAACGATTTCTCCTCTGAGTGGTAATAGCTAATTTAGAGGCTATCACTGTGTATACATACTTAGGCTTGTTTTTCTCCAGGTGCATTACTTTGCATTTATCAACACTGGATTCATCCACCACTTTATCACCCAGCCACTCAGTATGATGAGACTCTTCCCTAACTCTCTTCAGCTGGCTTTGAATTTTAATACCCAGAAAAATGTTAAGATATCAGGAAACCTGTCACCTCATTGTGTATCTTCTTTTCCAGACAAATGAGTGCACTGAATGGTACAGGTCCCAGCATAGTACACCGTTGTATTTCACTGGTAACTCCCCACCCCAGCTGCTCCTTTAATTTCCTTTTAACAGGCTCCCTCATAATCATAAGTCTCTTTGTGAAGCCTGAATTCTTGCAAAAGTTCTGGGAGGATTTTTGCTCCTAGAAAAAAGTTACAYTTGAAGTCATGGTTGTCACCATCACCGTGGCTCTTAGGAAGGATCCCACAAAGTCAGTTTGTTTAACAGCACTTGTTTAACTTACTTTCTCTCTTGCATCAGTCTTTCCTTCTCTGTCATTTGTAAATCAATTTTGCCCTGCTGTTAGGGTGTTCTCTTGAGTGTGTTTCTCCCATCAAATTTCTGATTGTCTTTATGCCCACACCATTTTAGCCCCACCTTATTTTTAGATGTCTGGCATTTATCTACACGTCTTGTCTTATTCTGGTTCCCTATTTTTATGTGTCCTGTTTACAAAGGTCTTTATTTGTTGAGACTGCACTTTGACTATATCTTACCTGAATTTTATTCACACCTGTCACATCTGTGGCAGGTGAGATGTATAGAGTTATCATAAGCCATAGGATACCGTAAGCATGCTTCCGCGTGCAGCTGGGGGTATCACACTTCTTGAAGTATAATCCCTGCCAGCTCTCTCTTTCCCCTGCCCCCTGAAAGCCTGTCTCTGCATTGCTAATTCCTTGGAGTTGTCTTACCGGCACAACTGACTTCATAACGCACAAAGTAGAATATAAATAACACAAACGTGTAGGAAGACTGATCAAAGAGTTTTTAAATTCTAGGGCTAAGGGAAATCTGCAGGCAATGGGGCACACTGGGCCTTTTAGACAATCTCCGGGAACTGACTGGAGTCGCASAAGGTGGAAATTGCCTATCTGTTAAAATACAGCATTATACCGCAGTATGCCTGATTTTCTTTCTCAGGATTACACTAAAATCTTTCTATATATAAAATCACTTTATGTTGTCATTCTCATACTCAGTGTAGAGTCAAACATTGCAAGGACACCAGGACTTTTCTGGTTTGCTCTGGAGAAAGGGAGGTATAAAAGGGAAAATGACCCTTAGAGCATGACAGGAACTATCTTTATCTTCACCAGTTGAGGATCTTATCGACCTTCAGGAAGAGCAAAATTAGATTATTCTCTACTGAGAGAAAAAATATTCATTCCATCGCGATCCAAACACCCAGCTTTCATCCGCAGTAGATTTAGAATTTTTGCCCCAATGTGGAATTAAACTGAATTCATAAAACAAATGTTTAGAGTGGAAGCCATCATTTTGTAATTGTATTTGGGAATACTCACTGCATTCAAGCCCAGTCCTTTGGGAGCAAAAATGACAATGAAACAGGCAGCTCAGTGCCTAATAAAATATCCTTTCCCCAAACTGATACTTCCTTCAGCTGCTATTAGAGACAAAGTATCTAAAAGGAAGAGATACTGTCTCACAGCATGAAATATTTTACATATTGTAAAATAAGACTAAAATGAAGTACCATAAGCGTTGTTATAATGTGGGGAAATCTCATGTAATTAAATGAAACAGGGAAAATAATCTTCACAGAATCTTATTATATTGGCTCTCCTGGAAGCTCAAGATTTTCCATGAAAATGCATAAAAAATCTTCAGGAAAATTAAAGCAGATAATCTGCAATTTATAAGTGTTTATACAGAGCAATATTTGTTTACAGGTCTTTAACTGAGTTCCCTCCTGAGCAGTGTGTAAAATGTACCTGAAGATAAGTTAGAAGCCCAACTCTGGAGTCAAAGGATTTTTTTTTTTTTTTGTGGAGAGGAAGAATAGTCACTGTTACTATGGCAGTGTAATATCTCAAATTAGATTTACTTTACTGATGCTTCCAATTTTGATCAGCAATTGTTCCTTTTGAAAAGAAGTACAAACAACAGAAAGAAAAGTATAATCAGCACTTTACAGAATACATGTATTTGACGGGAGGATTTTAAATATACATGACATAATAATCTCTATTAAGTAATTAGCATTGTAAAAGTCCCCAGTAGCTTTTTCAAATATTACCCATGGAGAAGGGGAAAACTTTTACACAGGAATTGGTTACAAAATGCCTAATAGGGCCTTTAAAAGCAGTGTGGAAAGAATGGGTTTCCTGGTCTTCAGCTATACAGGACACGAGTTGCCTTCCTGTCATATGATCGGCAGAAAGCACTCACACTTTAAGAAAGGAGTCCAGAGACAAATTCATTGTAAGAACTGTTTACATCAGTTTCAACAGTCAAAAATAATTACATCACAGCCACATTATATGCTGTATTTTGTGCCTATAATTTGTAATGTAATCTAATCTGTAGAATGATGTTTTCCCCGTCAAGAGCTTGGTATTGGATATTCTTGTGACTATGCTTGAATGTGGATGAAATTACTGCGTACAGGAATTATTAACATTAGTGATAACAATAAAATTCCATTTTAACAGTGAGGAATAATTTGGGAAAATAAGTTTCTGTACAGACAGATTTGATTGATGCTTATTTTTCAGATTATATGCCAAACTCTAGAATAAAATGGAATAGAATAGAATAGAATAGAATAGAATAGAACAGAACAGAACAGAACAGAAGATAATATTTCGGTTGGAAGAGACCTACAACGATCACCTAGTCCAACTGCCTGACCACTTCAGGGCTGACCAAAAGTTAAAGCATGTTGTTAAGGGCATTGTCCAAATGCCTCTTAAACACTGACAGGCTTGGGGCATCGGCCACCTCTCTAGGAAGCCTGTTCCAGTGTTTGACCACCCTCTCGGTAAAGAAATGCTTCCCTCTCGGTAAAGAAATGCTTCCGAATGTCCAGTCTGAACCTCCCCTGGCGCAGCTTTGAGCCATTCCCACGCGTCCTGTCACTGGATACCAGGGAGAAGAGCTCAGCACCTCGCTCCCCACTTCCCCTCCTCACGAAGCTGTAGAGAGCAATGAGGTTGCCCCCCAGCCTTCTTTGCTCCACACTCACCAAGCCGAAAGTCCTTAGCCGCTCCTCATAGGACRTGCCTTCCAGCCCTTTCACCAGCTTTGTTGCCCTCCTCTGGATGCATTCAAGGACCTTCGCATCCTTAAATTGTGGGGCCCAGAACTGCACACAGTACTCAAGGTGAGGCCACACCAATGCTAAATACAGCGGGATAATCACCTCTTTTGACCGGCTGTTTGATGTACCCCGGGATGTGGTTTGCCTTCTTGGCTGCCAGGGCACACTGCTCAGACTAGCTGCTCAGACTTCCACTGAAAAACCATTTTCTCCTTTCAGTAGTCTTTTCAACACTTGCATGTGTTCCTTTACAGCTGGCCTGCACTATAGCTCTCCTAGTAAGGGCTGACCCCTTACCACTAGTAATGCTGTATAAAGCACATTGTGCATTTATAGCAATACAACAGTAGAAAAGACAGCATTTGTACTATTAGCAGAAACCCGTTAATTAAGAGACAATGTTGCTCACTGACAAATATCTGTGTAAGATATTTTTTTAAACGTAGATCCTTCAGTGTCACCCCTGCACTTCTGCAGCCTCTATGCTAAAAGTCTGCTTGATAACACTAAATTATGCAAAATGATAGAAATGTTTTCTTAATTTCACTGTAAGTAAAACTGAGGCATAAYTTAGCTGGCTGTCTTTGCCAGCATAAGCGTTTTTTGAATGTCTTGCTTGAAGTAAAATGCCACCAATAAGCAAGGAGCTAAGATATTTTTAAGTTTGCATTGTGATCCAACCAAAATACCTCTGGGCTGTTTTCCCTGATATTGTGAAACTTCTAGCAAATGATCAAAGAAACAGCCTATTGGCATAAGAGGGAGTGCTGTGACTGATAAACACCTAAAACTGTGGACTCTGCCAGCCTTACAAATTGGGAAATGGCTTGCTTCAAAGAATCAGTAAGCAAAATGAACATTTCTAAATGTGCTTAGTGTGGATAATAATGTTGCCGTTTGTCTTCTCATATTTAGGCCTATTAGGCATATTGAATGATACGTTATAAACAAAATTACATTGGACAGGAGAAAACAAGCACGTGAAAATAAACATAAAATAGGATTTTTGAAAAATCAAGATTTAAAATGATCTTGAGGAAACAACAGTGTGACCTGGTTAAAAAGGAAAACAAACATCGACATTCATCCCATGAAGGTCGTAGAATATTTATTTAATTTTATTTTCCACAGAAACAATCTCTTAAAACAAACTATGTAAGAAARAAACACAAGAGAGATGTTCCAAAGAAGCTGACTTCCTGCCATCTAAAGACAACCTCCAAGCCATTAACACATTTGACAACAACCTCTTGTATGATAACATGTTGCTGTAGTGACCTCTGTCTCAGAGTTACGTTCTCTGAGTTCTCCTAACCTATGCTGTTATTCTGTGTGGCAACCCCATTTCATACTAAGCAATAGCCATCATGAAATTACTACTTTTTCTCTTTTTTTGTCTTCTAGTGCTTCATCATATCAAAAGCAATCTAGAAAGTTTAGAAGAGACAATTCATTTGTTGTGTAGTAATCCCTGAGAGTCAAGAGTCAGACATCTGTTTCATTTGGTGCCTCTGCTGAAATGACCAACTGCACTGACACAAACTTCTGCACAACTATCCAAACAATCTCACTCCACTTTTTCCAGTCTGTTTAAGATTCAAGGTTCCCCTCTACATACTATTTATGAGCAATAAAAAATGTACTGTCCAAAAATAGTATTTGACATCTACAAGTAATTTAACTTCTTCAGATTCCCCTTCAGATCCCTTGGTTGCCTACCAAGATGAGTATTCTATGGATGTCTTTCAATATCAGTGCAATAAAACTGATGGTTTGGGTAAACAGCAAGCCACAAATTTCTTTATGTAGTTCACTATTACAATATATTTCTGTACTCGTTTTTCTGTCTGTCGAAGTATGCATTTGGGTGGTCACTACATCTTTGCTATGACAACCTCTCTCCTTCATGTTAAGTTTCCTTTCACAGAATTTTCATTTTTGCTTATTTACCTTCATTTTTTAATTTTTTCCCTTTCCTAAACTGCTCAAAACCTTTGATTTAGCTTGTTCCCTGCACCCCGCCCCCCCCCCCCAGGTCAAACCATCTTCTCTCTAAATCATAAATCAAGTTTTACAATATCAAAATAGCTTCAATTTTATGCATGATTTCAGATGGCAAAACCAACTCAGCAGGAATGTGATCAGTAGTCACACAGAGTCAAGTCCTGTTGAATCTACTTCATCCGATGGTGTAAATCAGCAGTCCCAACTGCTTATTGCCAGAGTGCTCTAAAGGTACAATTCCCCACAGCTTACACCTATTTTATCTTCTTTTTATTTTCAATGCATGTGTGTCCATTTGTTTGTGTAAAAGGGTGTACTTTTAAAATAAAGCCATATCTTGTACGCTTTCTATGCCACTAGGTACAGCACTCTTGTCTTTCTCATCCACATCTAGGTCCATCTATGTGCATGCACCAAGTGGTACAGACTGGTTCGTGTTTATATTGTTTATGCCCTACTGCACAGCGGCAGAAATACAACATTGCATAACAGTTATCCAAGAACCTTTTGTGTCACCTCCACACCAATTTATACTACAATTTAGAGCATTCTGGTTGACAATGGCTGGGGTAGCTTTGTTTTTCTTAATTCGTGCTTCATCAACCATGTGCAATCCCCCATGGGGGCCATCATAGTGCCAGTAAGCCTTTTGACAGRCATTGCTTGTTTCCTGCAATGGGAGTTTAGTAACCTTATCCTGAAAACACAAGGATTTCAAACAGACCCTGAATTCCTGGGTTTCACTTGAGATATCTCCTGCCAACTCCAAAGGTCCTCTAAGTTGGTTCTCTGAGACCAGCAGCTAAACACCAGGCTCTCCCTCTGAGAAATTCCTTTAAAGGAAAATAGAGTACAGAAGTAAGGCTTTGCAAATGCACAGTGCACTGCATTGTTCTCCATATGCAGTTTCCTAATGTGCCAGTAACCCAAGGCAAAAATTTGGAACATCATAGGCTAAAGACATYCTTCAACAAGCAGTGCTCTAGCAGGATAACATGGAGAACACCTCTTGTAGGATGACATTATGTTTCAGGACTTTAAGAGATAGCAGGACCTCAAGCTCATTCCTAGTCATCTGTAAATGCAGCAGTCAGCTTGTAAAAGGTAAGTATAGGCAGTACAAATGAAGATAAGAAAAAGGAGAAGAGAAGGTCTTTGCTGCTTGTGTCAAGGACATTTTGTAATGGCACTTCCTTGCTATGTCTTTGTAGTATGTTCTTTGTAGCAAGTGAACCAAGGTCCCCTTTGTGCTTTGGGTGTCTGTCAAAAGTGAGTTGGGCCTTTAAGATCAAAATTGAAGCGCAATCCCCACTTGTTGAGAAGCTGCTCACTTTTCCATTCCCAAACTATACAGTGAGCTACTGGCAACACTCTAGTTACCAAGGACTTTCCATTTGGTCCATAACTACATGGAGTTTCACTATCTGCCCTATCATGAGGGGKTTTCCACCTACTGTGAGGTAGTGGATGGAGGACTCCATCCTCCCTCTTGTCCCCCTGATACCTTTCCCTGTGTCCAGAACCTATCTATAGGAGGAAGCAAGCAGATTATGTCTCATCTCTGCAACTCAGAGGTTGTCCGTATGCTCCCAAACTTATCTGTTGGATCACCAACTCTGCAGTAATCCTTCCAAGCCTTTCTTCAGATACTGTCACCAACGGACTATCCACATCCTGGGTGGGTCGAAAAATGTGGCTCAACAACACATTTGACACTGGTAGACACTGGAATGGGGAAGGTGAATGGGGTTGGAGCTTTTGTTCACTTCTGTACAAGCTGTCTCTTAAATCTATTTCAAGCTATGGAGACATTTGTATTTTTGTAATTTGGTTGTCAAATATACCCAGTTATATGACCTGCAGGCACAGTCACAGTACTGTACAATTACAACTTATTTGGACTTCTAAGGGGATAATACTTCTGCACTGAAATATTTTATATTTCCCTCCACCTGTATGAGAGAAAGCAGTGAATTATGTACTTAAAGTAGTTTCCAAACTTTAAGAAGTACTGAGTATTCCTAAAGACTTACAAGGAAGAACTGTAATCTGTATTAAATAAATCCCAATTTGATTTGTTGAAGTTATGAAGTTCTGGCCTGGCTCTGAATGATCTAAACAAAAATAACTTAGTTAAAAATAAATTTAAAAGTATATCYATATCAACAACTTGTGTAAACAGCTCATCTAATGGAAAGAAAGTGAATGTGTAATGCAAAATCATTTATAAAGAATGCAAGGGATTAAGGGGATTCACAACTATCAAGAAAATTGAGAGTTTATGCCAAGAGCCAGCTCAATCCCTCTAGCAGAGGCTTTATTTCTGTAAACAAAAGGAACTTAWAATGCATCAAATTTAGGTTCTGGGTATCATGTTTATGCACTGCAAATTAGCCATTTTACTGTGATTTTAACTCATCATTTGACATAGCAAATCCAAATGAGACAGTAATGGTCCTTCTATTATGGGCTTCGTTTCTAATTACCAAGATCATCTGATAAGACCCAGCCTTAGTTTTCAGGGGACAAAATATTTGGAAGTAAAATAGCCTGGCTAAACTGATTTAATATAAGACTGAGGGCAGAAGATTATAAGAATATAATTTACCATGACATGCGCAAACTCCAGAAAGGCAGAGCACTGTCATGAACATTTGTGAAGGTGTATGGGTTTTGATAGCATTGGAAGTAGAAGGCAATGAGCAGGAAGCAGCTCAAGGGTGAAGTATATTTTAGCAACTTGGGAAAACTATTGAGCAATTGCAGAAAACTTGTAATGATTTTCAATACATCTCTCAAAGACAACAGGGAATGTCAATTTTCAAACTCTGCAGGAAAATTTTTGTAGCTAATTATTCTCATTTAGAATCGCACAGAACACCTCCAGGTTTTTATCAGCTCCATGTTTAGCGTGAACTGAAAATCAGGATTGAGTATGATGTTTTTATTCTTTTCCCCTAGAAATAGAGATTAACATAATACTTACATATTTCTGAAGAACAGAAAAAATATCAGAATATATTAAMTTTTATATGATTCATATTTCTTCCAATGCAAATCACATACATAGGCTCCAAATTCCAGGTTTAAGCAACAAGTTGTATCATAAATTATTTGTTAAGGGATGTTAGGAGCAGCCACCACTTTCAGCAGCCCTGGCCCAGGACTCCCTCCTGTCCAACTACTGTAGCCCAGACRGGTGCCCCAGGGACCTGGGGTCTCTGCCCAGGCTGAGGGACACAGCTGCCACTTTCCCACTTGCAGGTTCATCCAGTAGGGAAGCTGAGCACGTATCCCAGAGACACACACACACAGAGACACACACAGGACACGGACACGGTCAGCTACACAGAGAGGGCGCTGCCTTCAGCTACACCTAGATATAGGACTGACATAAGACGTAAGCACAGAGAGCCCCATTCCCACCTCCTCTTGGGCTGGCAGAGACAGGAGGTCATTCATGCAGGCACACACACAACACTCTCCTGCCCCATGGGTCCCCAACTCACCGGCTGGTCCAGCTCGGTGCTTGGTGCAAACAGACACACACACTCACACACTCGTCCCATGGGCACCCCACACTCACAGGTCCACCCACCTGATACTCCTATCCGGACCCAGGGCCTCCTACTCGCCGGTGAGTCCAGCTTGGAGTTTACTGGTAAACGACACACGTACACCCCACGCGCAGCAGGATTAGGGCAGATACAGACACTCAACCACCCCCAGCAGCTGGCACCAGGCACATCACATGCCAGACATGACCCATGGTCACACTCCAGCTGCTGGCATTGAGCCCCTCACTCACCTCATTCATGCCAATCCCTCCCAGTAGCTGGTTTTTGAGTTTCCCCCCTTTCCTTATCATCTAATTTGACAAGGTCCTTAAACGCATGAGGGAACAGACGCTCTGTCTTTCCACACACTCTTACATTATTAGGCTAAGTATCACAGAATCACAGAATGGCTGAGGTTGGAAGGGACCTCTGGAGATCATCTGGTCCAACCTCCCTGCTCAAGCAGGGCCACCTAGAGTCAGTTGCACAGGACCATGTCCAGATGGCTTTTGAATAGCTCCAAGGATGGAGATATTCAAGTAATCTGTAGATATTCAAGTAATCTGTAGTTTGTCCATAGAAAAATGTGGGTGGGATGTGGACAGGAAAGAACTCTCACAAAGCCTGATTTTACACACGTAAGTGCCTTAAACTAGGTGATTTCTTTAGACTTCCCATTTAGTCAAGTGAAAGACATGGTATGTAAACCAGGTGCCCAGAATAGCTTAGATTTCCAGGGAGGATGCAGAGCATCCTAGGGAACCTGGCCACTTATGCACTGAGTTCACTTCCTCTTCTATGCCATGTGAATCCTCCCCATTGTCCTGAGGGCAAGTGGCACAGCACAGCTCATGCATACAAAGCTAAACCCTTCTCTCCATCCTCCCGCAAAGCTGGTCTTGTCCTTACTGCTTAGTGACTTACGTTGTCACCAAGCTGTGCTCTTCTGGTTGGTTGGCCCAGGCCAAAACTGCCAGGGAGCATGTTAACAAGCAAACAGCACGGATGATCACATGCCAGTCCTCAAACCATGTCTCACACTGTTTAATTTATTATTATTAGGCATAGTCATGGAGGCTGTTCCTCATACCGTGCTTCTAGGCATAATCATTATTTTTGTACATCATGCGACTTAGGTCAACAGTGCGTATACTTAGGTCATGAATTCACTCATTTTGCAAACTGCTGTAGCCCATGAAGACTTTGCAGCTCTCAGTCATTCTGCCAGAGGTCACTCTTCCCACAGCTCTTCCAGAGGAAGGATCACACAAACCCTCCCTCATCCTCTTCAGGCAAAGTCAGTCAGGTTAACTTAACCTGTCAATGAAAGTGGTTTAAGCTAAACTGACTAACTTTGCCAAAAGCAGATTAAGCAGAATTCACATGATCCCTCCTGCTGGCAGGGCTTGGGTGGTCAGAGTCACCAGCCGGAAGACAGCAACAGGCCACTAGGAGAGAGCAAACATGAGGGGTAGTAAAACCATCATATGGTCTTGGGAGGTGGCTTTTGGTGATCAGGCACCAAAATGCAAATAAATTAAACCTCATGTGCAGCTGCTTGCTTAATGAACACCTGCATGCAATAATCAGGCTGTTTTCTGAGAAGGCAGGGATAAACTAATATAAGCCAGAGGTAATTATCTTATCAAGTGAGTGAAAAGTTCACACTGATGGGTGAACCAATTATGGACTAATGTGTATTTAAAGATCTTGTGACACAAGGCCATCAGTGATTTGTTTTAAACAGAGGTTGATGCCATTGCAAATCTTCTGAGCTCTATGCAGCTAAAAGCAGCTCTGCAGTCCTGTAGCTGCCATTTGAATAAGGGCCTCTCTTTTAGGGAAGAAGTCCTTGCCGCTGGAAAGAAGTTTCAAGTATACATGTGTACTGTGTCTGACAGCAGCTGGTAGCATTAAGCCCTTCTCCTCCTGGTCTCGCTGATGCAATCACAGATAATATTACATACTGATGCCAGTGGTGCTCAGCTAGCAATGACCTACAATGGACACCCCAGGTGCACTGACACAGAGGAGGAGGTAAATATCCCCAAATGAGAAAACCTACATCTTCAACAAAGTAAGAGGGAAAAGGTTATACTTTACCCTCTGTACAGCATCTGGATAAGAAAAAAAGGGAAGGAAAGGGAAGGGAAAGGAACGGAAGGGATGGAAAAAGGGAAGGGAAGGAAAAAGGGAAGGGAAGGGATGGAAAAAGGGAAGGGATGGAAAAAGGGAAGGGAAGGGAAGGGACGGGACCACGCTTGTCTTTGATACATTGTCAGCAAGGATTCACTCATTGACTCTATCTTTTATCCATAATGTTACACTGTAATTCTGATTTAAGAAGTCACATCTACCTTCCCTCTCCAGTGTCATAGCCCAAAACCCACCTAATTGTAGTGATATAACTCTTAATGGGTTTGTGGTTATAAGCAGCTGAAATTGTCCAGGGTTATAATAACGTGGTCATACACACCCTGTTTTGTCTTCCTCAACCCACTGAATTTGTTGTTTATTTTTTTACCTGAGGGATTCCAGTGAGCAGATTTGCAAAGGGACAAGCAAACCATTGTGTCAGCACAACCATTAGGGGCTATGAATTGTTGACAAAGGGGGAGTAAGTGGCTCAAAGCAGAAAGGGGATGGAAGAACTCTGCTGCCTGTGAAAGAGCAACAGTGATCAGAGGGAAGGTATTTACTGCTATTCAGCCATAAGGTGATCCCAATTACTTTGTATTGAAAGCATGGAGTTGAAAGACATGGGCTGAGCCTGGATGCATGCATTTGTAAAGACCATGTTTTCAAGTTTACCTTAGCCAATTTTTAGAAAAGCCTCAGAAAGGCGCCATTAGAGATGGCTCTTAAAAGGTCGGGGGATAATCAGTTTAGAAATTAAATAAGTCTGCAATTTTCATAGAATCATAGAATCATAGAATCATTAAGGTTGCAAA
>JAYKAV010000553.1:52873-76955 GCA_035582835.1 Phoebastria nigripes
GTGAAGAAATTTTTCCTAATATCCAATCTAAACCTCCCCTGGTGCAACTTGAGGACGTTTCCTCTCATCCTATCACTAGTTGCTTGGGAGAAGAGACCAACACCGACCTCACTCCAACCTCCTTTCAGGTAGTTGTAGAGCGCCATGTCTACAACTTCCGCCTGATGTCAGAACGATATTCTCATTTAAAATTCAAGCGGCAGGTGTATCACTTATTTCTTCTTTCATATCATGGTAATTCATTGGTACCAAGACTGCTGTTAAATGCCTTTAGTTTGAAGGAGCAGAGAATGACAACACATTCAATCAAAGGCACTCAATATTGAACTCTTACATTCCTATGGCAGAACCACAGTGTTGGATGGCCAGAGGTAAGCTGCAGCTGCTGCCGTTTGCTCGTGACATTCCTGGGCTTTGTGCAGCATTTCTGAAAATCAGGTGGCCTCAGTGACAGGTGAAGCTGCACTGCAGCCCCTTTTCAATCTGCTTCTGCAGCTCTCGGCTTCATGCCCTTGCTCCGCCTGATGCTGGAATGATATTCTCATTCAAAATTCAAGTGGCAGGTGTATCACTTATTTCTTCTTTCATGTCATGATAATTCATTGGTACCAAGACCACTGTTAAATGCCTTTAGTTTGAAGGAGTAGAGAATGACAACACATGTAGTCCTAAGATTTGACACACTCTTTCAACTAGATAAGAAGACAGGCTGAATCACAAATACTGCGGGGCAGCTTGTTCCCAGCTCCAATATTTGTTCACAGCGGGAGAGGTATCATGTCTGTGATAGAGTTCATGGTCACTTTCAGAAGAAACAGCTTTTCATAAAAAACAGCTTTTGAAAAAACATTTCATTGTCAAAAACACCTATGTGCTGCTGCCAAGACATTTTACTTCCTAAGGTGGTGCTCCTGAAAGTGACATTTAGCTTAACAGATCTCACTTTCACTTTTTTTTGGTGCACACGTCATGGTGTTTCCTGCTGATTGCCAGGCTGCAGATGGCTATATTTGGATTAGTGTGTCTTTTTTAGAACACTGATCTTTCTGTTATCAGCATCGTTAGTACAAATTACAGGACAATCTTTCCTGTCCCCTGAGAGTCACTAAGGGAATTATATGAGCAAATTAGATCAAAGTTAAAGCTTAAATACAATAAAATACTAATAACACTTACTGAACGATGTTTCCTATGTTAAGAATATGGCAAAGAAAATATACAGTCACTGTATTAGAAGTATAATTTTTTAATGAATCTCATGAATAATATGCTAACCTCGATTCTTTTTATAATGCCCTCTCATTTTCATTAGGAACAGACTTACAAAATTTGAGTGCTGTAATTAAGGTGAATGTGTTTTTCAGGTAGGTAATCCCCTTTTGTTTATGCCTGCTAGCTACATATTGACTGTTCTCATTTGTATTAGCACATAGGCACTGTATTTTAATTAAGTAAATAGAGTTTCCAATTAGCAAACCTTAATACTTCACATATTTGGCCTAAGCATTTGAAGTTCTCCAGGAATGTTCTTTATCATTCAAGTTAGTTTTGCATACTTGTCATGTGCAATTAGGTAGCTCTGCTAACAGTTTACTCAGCACTCACTCAGTGACAACGTGCAAGTCAACTGGAATACTTATTTGCTTTTGCTGTTAACGAAGGAATAAACCATTTATTGAAATCAGGAAATATTCAAAGATCCTAACATATCAAATTATACGTTGAAAGACAATTGAATTTATATACCTATTAAATTGCTTCTGATATATATGAAGGTAATTTCTCACTTGGATCCTGCTACAACAAAACACTTCACCATCCAGAAGTTTGGGGCCCAGCTCTGTTAACCATAAGGAAACAGAACTGTCATCTGTCACCAAAGATCTGCCTACGTAGGAATCCCCAAGTGCTAAAAGACTTCTATAATGTATCTATAACACACTGTGAGTCAGCTGCGCTGTTACCTGGAAACCCAAAATTTAGATCAGACTCATCTGGGAAAGATGTTAAAAATGATAGTAGACGCACTTGTCAGACTCACAATTAGTATTAACTTTAATGTGTCTGGGATGCCCTGGTGGTGGCCTTTTGCAATTGGCTATGGACAGCACTAGATAGGCAGGAATGCTCAGAAGTGCTCAGGAATGTTCAGGAATGTTCAGGTGAGCCCACCTTCCCATTCTAAGTTTGATTTTCCCTAATTCCAACAGGAAAAGCAAAGATCCAAGTAAAGATGCAGAGAATTAGAGTAATTCTTTGTCTTCTATTACCATTTCAAAGTTAGACATTTTTCCAAGTCAGATGTTTGAAATTAAACTCCTGATAGGCACAACACATTTATCTATCTATTGAAAATTTGGGTTGTATTTATATTTAGGAATGAGAAAGTGGACATAAACCACCCTACAATATCACAATGTTCCCATATATTTTTTTTCTACAGTAATATGCAAAGAGTATAGAAGGAAGAAGTTATTGAGCAAGGTAGATTGCGCTTTCAATCTTTGGATAGTAAATAAAGGGAATAAAATATTCTCCTCTTACACCTGCTTGTAAAACAGAGAGCCAAACATGATAAATTGTAGCATTTCTGATCTGTTTCACTTTTTTTTTTTCCTGATATGATGTATGGTCAAATAAGAGAATTATAAAAATTTTTAGAACAACAACACAGAATCACAGCTTTCATAACATGTTCTCCTTCTCTCTCTAAGGCTGATCCTGCATCAGTAACCTTAAACCCAATGAGATGTAGCTTATATTCCTAGCTGCTTATTTTAAATGACTAACAAACTGTCACACATAGATTAGTGTATTATCTGACATTGCAAACCTCTATGGCACGGTGAATGAGTTTTTCACTTCTTAATTTTGAATTAATTCTTCCATCGCTCATATGTACATACATGCTTCTTCAAAAGCTGATAAAACTGGGTCCACTCAACAGAATGTCAGATATGGTACTCTGACCTATACATTATAATTTTAAAATGTAGATTATTACTGAATAATGAAGTGTTCCCATATATCTGGTGATAGCAACTTCTTACTACAAAATCATCATGACCCCAGAATTTTGCAAAGGAAAAGAAAAATTTGACAAAGGAAGTAGGATGACTGATTGGAAGAAGCTTGAGAAACGCTGCATAAATACACCGCCTGAGGTAGAAATCCACAAAACTGAGTGAATATGTGCCTGTGTACATGCAGATAATCACCCCCGAAAATGTAGAACAGCATAAGGTTGTTATAGGCACCATCTTATATACTAATCATGACCACCAAACATAATGAGAATTTGATCAGTGGGTCCATTTGACCTAGAATAATGGACATACTTAGGCTAGTGAAGTCCCCTTCTACATGATTTGCATTTGATTATTATTTTAGCTTTTTCAATTTGAAAATATAAATAAGTATCCATGACAAGCTTGAGCCACCTGGATGTAATTGCTGTCATCATTCATTTCAAATACTGTCCTGACTAATACAATATCTAAAAGATACAATATTTCACATATCAAACAACAGAACCTGTACAAACTTTAGTGTTTCTGTGACCTAAATGSGGGGGTGAAAAGATTTAGCTTTGCAGTCTGAAAAGCCAATAGCGTAGAGTCCTGGCAGAAAATACTAATTTTAAATCCCAGGATCCGTCATGAAGGACATGAGGACAGGAGCTTCTGGCAGCTCTGTCCTCTCAGTAATGAGAGCATTAGCTGATCGTAACTGTTCAGCATGTCATGATGACAGAGTGGAACACTTGGGTCGCACACAGCCTGAGCTTTACAGTTGACCTCCAGCCAGAAACAAATTGGCAGTCACTGGAGATCAATGCTGCACAAACACAAAATACTACCTACGTGGGGCAACTGTATTTTGTTGTCACTCCCATTTCCATTTCAGCCTATAGACCCACACAAAGTATATTATGGCAATTTTATCTCGAACTCACAGAGACGTAGATCACTGTGGCAAAGGATACCTTGAAGTCAAAAGATTATGCTCTCCTTGTCAGTCATAGCTATTATTAGCTGTGTTTCAGACAAACACACACACTGTAGTGGTATACCTTGGTGTTGTGGTTTAACCCCAGCCGGCAACTAAGCACCACACAGCCGCTCGCTCACTTCCCCCGCAACGGGATGGTGGAGAGAATCAGAAGAGTAGAAGTGAGAAAACTCGTGGGTTGAGATGAAGACAGTTTAATAGGTAAAGCAAAAGCCGTGCACACAAGCAAAGCAAAACAAGGAATTCATTCCCTACTTCCCATTGGCAGGCAGGTGTTCAGCCATCTCCAGGAAAGCAGGGCTCCACCACGTGTAACAGTTACTTGGGAAGACAAACGCCATCACTCTGAACACCACCCCTGCTTCCTTCTTCTTCCCCCAGCTTTATGGGCATGACATCATATGGTATGGAATATCCCTTTGGTCAGTTGGGGTCAGCTGTCCCAGCTGTGTCCCTTCCCAGCTTCTTGTGTACCCCCAGCCTACTCGCTGTGGTACTCACTGTGGTGTGAGAGGCAGAAAAGGCCTTGACTCTGTGTAAGCACTGCTCAGCAGTAACGAAAACATCCCTGTGTTATCAACACTGTTTCCAGCACAAATCCAAAACATAGGCCCATACTAGCTACTATGAAGAAAATTAACTCTACCCCAGCCAAAACTATTACATTCTCCACCCCTTATTTCATACCATTTACATCACGCTCAGGTCTCACACTACCCAATAGATTCTCATTACCCACCACCACCCTTCCCATCCTTTGATACAATACACAGATATCATTCCCTTAGTCTATGGACCACCCCCGTGAAATGTCTGTGAAATGTCTGTAAAATGTCCATAAATCTCCACAAAATGTCCATTGAGTTCATTTAGTCCATGACTTTGGGCTCCATCTGCTATGGTGGTCACTCAGGTCAGGAGAGGGGGTGTATTGCGTGGAGTTATTGGGCACCAAAGCCAGCTCAGGTCGGGTCACTGCTGCACTTGCACTGCTTCTTGTAAGGCTTCTCCTCCATTGGTTCAGGTGGTTCCTGCTATAGTAATTCCTGTAACATGCAACTCAAATCATGGGTTACAACAATTTAAAGGTGTTTCCATCACAATCTCCATCCCTGGCCCCTTTGGACCAGACCATCGGGTTTAAAATTGCAATGAACTTCTCCCCTTGCTCCTAGCCTGGCTAGCAACAAGGGGTTCTAGCTATAGTAATTCCCATAACATGCAACTCAAATCCTGGGTTACAACAACTTAAAGATATTTCCATTACAATCTCCACCCCTGGTCCCTTTGGACCAGACCATAGGGTTTGACATTGCAATGAACTCCTTCCCCTTGCCCCAGCTCCAGCTTGGACTTATCCACAGACTGGAGTCCCTTAGGGTTGTACCTGCACCAAGTGGGGCCTTATCTATGAGCCACAGTCTCTCCAGGGGTATACCTGCTGCAGCATAGACTTATGCAGAGCCACAGTTGCTTTGAAGTGCACCAGCTCCAGCGTGGCCTTACCCATAGCCACAATGCCTTCAGAGATGTACCTGCTCCAGCGTGGCCTTACCCACAGCCACAGTCCCTTCAGATATGTCTGCATGGAGATCCCCAGGATGGCTCTGAATTAGTTAGGTTCAGAACTGGAAGTGATGTAGCTACGGTGCTGGGACTAATCATCCTCCTCTCCAGGGGCTACTCACAACCATATTCATTGGGCAGTCAACACAACACTGATGCAAGTGTATTGTTTCTGTGAGCCAAGCTCTTTGCTACTCTGCAGTGCAGATAAACTAGTTGACTTTGAGCTAGTTCTATTGCTGGTATAGTGTTGTATTGGATGGACAAAGCAAGACATTTATTACGAAAAATGGCCATTTGAATAATGCGGTAATGCTGGCCTGACTCACCTGAATGTGCCCCATCAAACCAAATAGTGACTTTTAAATTGCATGATCCACAGTGGTGAAATATTCCATATAGCTAGAAAAGCTCTCAAACAGTAATGATCAATTTATTGTGCAAGATTTCAGACACTGATAGTAACAAAGAACATTGCTTATGGTGTATAGGAAATGGACTTGTTTTCATGAGATAAACATGACACTGACATGATATCATGTCAAGATATTGACAAAACCAAAAGCACCTAGTTACTGTACTCCTGCATAAGGCATAAGGATATACTATATGTTTAAGCAAGAAAGAGAAGAAGGAATTGTTGTTGCTGTAGTTGTGGGGGGGKTTTTGTGAGTCTCCTGGTTCACATATGATCTTCAGAATGTAAATACACAGCTCCAATAGTGGAAGCTGGCTAAAGTCTGAATAGTTTCAGTGAAAAGAGTTTTATGCATGCATATTTAAACATATAACATGCATTCATCTATGTATTTGTCTGTCTGCCTATCTGTCTGTCTATGTATACTTTGGCTCTGCAGAATCTTAAAATCAAAGCAAGCTAGATCCGTTATGTGAAAGAGACATCACGCTACCAAGCCATCACTCGCTATCTGAATATCACATGCAGTATGTTGCCACACTAAGAGCAAAAAGCTTCAACTACTTGTCAAAGTAGCCATAACACATTCTTCACATTAAGCAGAATAGTCTACTGTCAGTTAAAATTACCCAGCACAAGTCACCAATACCACCTAGCTTTTCAAAAGAGGAATCTAGACATTTCCATGAGCCAAGAACTTGGGCAGAAGCTTGTAACAAAATCTAGCTCTGAGATAAGGATACAGCTCTCACTGTATAATGAAAGTTCCRAGTCCCCCTTCTTTTTTTGCTTAATTCAGCCCAAATCCTGCAGGATCTTCATTATTCATGCAAGTCAAGGGTCCCATCCTTGATAAAATTGTCAATGTTATTAACATTATTAGCCACTGACCTTGGATTAATCTGTGTAAAGAAAACAGCCACATCTGTGGTCACTGAAACTTGTATTCCTGAGAACTATTACAAGGTGAAAACAAAGGAACTGAGGATACATTTCATGTCCTTTGCTTGTTCCTATTGAAAGAATTAATGCATCATGTTCTTTCACTGCCATGAAAACAACCACTGGGAAAAATTATTCTGTGGCAGCTCAATAGCTTGCAATGGTTTCTTGATAATGTGCCCCTTTCTGGCATAAGAAACACAGACCTTTGATTTTGCCTGAATCCTTTGGAGCCTGGAAGGTAAGGGAATTCAGCCTAGTGAACAGGTCCTATTTTGCTTTTATTTAGTATTATACTCGGCAGATCTGCTCAACAAGAAACAGGTATTGTTTGCATTCATGAGAAATACATGAAAAATAAACTGACATTTTCATTTAAATATACACAGGGTAATACAATTTTTCTATTGGTAATGCAACTTTCTTCCTTTTCAGCTGTATTTTTTATAGCAATAAGATAAATTGACATCATGTTTTATCTTCCACACTTTCTCCTTTGACTACCAGTACAGACTATGGATAGTGTTTTTAATAAAATGCTACTATTCTACATGGAAAATTTATGACTTCTTCATACTTCAGGATACTTATGAATTGGACAATTCATTTTAAAAGATACTATTTTTCTTATGCAAACAATTTAAAACAAATACATTAAATAAATAATGACCAATTTCTTCAGCTACTTTAATTTGAAACATAAATTAAAACAGCACAATCTTTTCCCATCTTTTGAAATGGAGCAGGGTCTGATGCTTCATTTTGCCTCTTTCTAAACACATTAATGGAGAAATACAGATGCAGGTAAATAATAAATGATAGTCACTGCTAACTAATAAACTAAGCAAGGAATCCCATTACGAAATTACTGCCCCTCACAAATCAGAACTTGAGTTCAGTGCTGCAAACATGTATGACTGAAAGAGACCTAAGTGCAACTGAGAAGATCACTCACAGGTTTGCACATGTCTTAGAGTGTTTTACAACCGAATCCTATAGGCTAAAATAAAATGTTAACATCTGGGCTTCATAGTCAGAGTGGATGCCGTGCTAGAGCACCATCTTATACCTCCTATAATTAGTTTTCCAGCCTTTTGAGGAGGCAAAGCTGCTGTTCCACTCCAAAGAAAAGCTGCAGAGACACTGGATGGAACTATTCCAGTTCTAATTAACCTGTCTAAATACTATTTAGGCAGGGGAAGTTGTATTTAATCATTCAGGTTTGCAAATTATGCCTATGAATGAGATCCAGAGAGCTCACTTAGGTGCTTAAAAGAGTGAGTCATGTATTTTCAGGAAGTCTATTCAGAAAAGCAGCAATCTCCAGCTGCAGCCAGACAGTTTTGCAGCATCTATGTTATTCATCACCTACGTTTCGAATCACAGACATTCCCCATGCACCTTGCATAAGTACTCAAAGACTGTAACAGTGTAGATATGATATGTTAATATAGTGATACCTAAACTCTACCCGCTTCCCTAAATAATCCTACTCACTGGGCATTTTCAAGCCTTCCTAAAATACCCCAAAAGCAATAAGACCAGCAGAAAGCACTGCCTTACTGGCTAGTGTCCTGGTCATGACAGTCATTTGTCAGGGAAGATCTGTATTCCACCCCATGTTTCACATTACATGGATCYGTGGTCACCAGAAACAACTGTGGGTGCTAGAACAAAATGGTAGGAACCCTTCTTCCCCTGCCTCCATGACAGAGTGATGCATTTTCTTATTTGTTCTTCTTCTGATACAGCCCCAGCAGGATCAATATGGGGTTCTCCCCCAGGTATTCTCCAAACAATTGGTTAGGTAGCTCTTCTGGGAACTGGAAGATACACATTTGTTAGGACTGCTGTCCAATTTTCTAGCTAAATGCTCTAATCACTGATCAGCAAGAAAAAGCTTTGGCTAGATACACATGCCCCCTCAGAAGAGCATGGGTATCTAGAGTAGATAGATACAGATCTGTTCATCTAGCAGCAGAAAATGCAGTTTCTACCCCAGGGAACAGGCCAGCTGTAAGCTGGAGGTAAGTAATGCTCTTGGTTTTCTGTGTCCTTCACGTTCCCTGAGGAGATGAATGTTTTCCAGCTTTGTCACAAAGAGCATGGAGGAGGCATCTGGYCAGTGCTGTTTGGAGCATTGAGCTGCTTGCAGCATGAAGCACGTCTGGGTGATGCCTTCTGCACCACTCTGCTGGGGCCAGCTACCCACACAGGGGGGTCCCAAGGAGAGTCTGTCATGCTAAATGCCTACATTTTCTCATATAGGTGTTATCATAACAAGGAAAACATGTCTAAAGTAACAATTAATTTGTTGGCTTTTGTGATCTTTGCTCTCCCATTCACTTATTTTTGTCTGTTGTTGCCTTTGAGATTTTATTAAACTACAGATTTGCAGCAAGTAATAATTATTTTTTAAATATCAGGATTCAGTCTCATACTGTAAGCCTTGGAGAGACATCATTAAAAATGTATATTTCTGGTTGTATGTAGGAAGGTCCATCTGCTTCAGCTAACCTTTGAAGAGAGGTTGGTGGTTTGAGATATAGGCTGGTGTATGAGCTGTTATCATTTCAGTATGTGCTGTAGCTTGGAGGAGTGACTGGCTGATCTTATTGTATTTGGGGGTTGTAATTTTAAATAATTGGCAGGACACTTACGGTCCGTATGTTAGACCTTTTATTTCATTGTGAACCTAAAGAAAAAGTAGAATAAACATTCTCTTTTTTAATAATATTGTATCACTGTAGTAGATCAGATGGATAGCTTCTCAGGACTAACGTTTTACCTCCATCCATGACTTAAACTTTTGAAAACATACGTATGTGTACATATGTGCATGTGTTGGGAGTGGATGGATGAGTGTGTAAGTGAAAACTTACTGTGTAAACACATTGTATCTGGCCAGCTGTGTTTAATACTCTGCACTGATCTAAGACTTGTCATCAGTTTTATGGGACTGCAAATCCAGTTGGAGAAGGCAACTGTGTAATGCAGTAGAATAATCTGAACCATCTGATTTTCTATGAGATTTTTTTATTTAACTTACCACTGGATATAACACTATATAAAATCAACAAAACCCATACTAATGGAGGATAATCTGGGTGACGAATAGACTTTCCAAAGTAACTGGAAGTGGGAAGTCATGTTTCCTGTAGGCTCCAGTTTTGACTTAATGGTATTTGGTATCTTTAGCAATGATCTGTAATAAAACTACTGCTAATAAAATCTGATGATGACAAAAAATCATTGACTTGACCATAACAATAAGAATAAGTCACTTATATGGATCTAAGATGATAAACGTATATTTGCATATTAGGAAATAAAATCATCATGGAAACTGGGTCATACACAACCATTTCTCTGAAAAATTACTTAGGTGAAYATGGAACGTACACTTTCAGCATGATACGCTGGCAAGGAGGGCTAACATAGTCAAGGGATGACTAAATTGGGGCTCTCTGAACAGAAGCATGGATCTGGAATAAATTCAGAGAAGAGCCCTAACGAGTACTAAAAATGCATCCATGGATTACTCTGTCCAGCTCTGGCAGTCACATTTCAAAAAGAGTGTTGAAATATGGGATGACATTCAGCAAAGAACGACAAGACGGATTTTAAGTTCCTCTCTTCTTCAAGCAATGAATCTGCTCTTGCACTTTTGCCTGCACAGACTTGCCATGTTAAGGGATRTACCACCCACAAACATTACTCTAGTCATAAAATGAGCCAGCTACTTTTCAAATCCAGCTCTAATATTTTATTCTATGACTTCCTGTGGCTATGAATTCCACATGCTGAGAATAGATATATCCATAAATAATCTTAATAACCACTGTTGAAAAGTAGATGTTTAGGGAGTTTTCAAAATATATTTTATTTACCTGACATACAGTAGGAGCTCTATTGTGTACAGGGAATTCTGATAGACTTTAAAACTTGCAACATAAGGTATTACAAACCATAATAGCCACAGTGAATATACCCAGCTTCTTCTAAAATGCAATGAGCTGAAGTATCTCTCTGCTGTATGAAAAGGTCATTAAACGTATTTTTATGTGGTATCTCATAACAGCACCACATTTATCAATTTTTAATATGTTATAATGTTAATATGGGTACGCACACACAATTATAAATGATATAAAAAGAAGTTACTGTACACATAAATTAGACAATTTTCAAGTGATAACAATTTGTCCTTAATAAAAAAATCTATAATATGCTGATAAAAGCAAGTATTGGGAGCATAGTAATTTTATTTGAATGAAAATAGTTGCCTAGTTGAAGAAAATGTCGACAGCTCATCTAATGTAACTTTAAATAATAAATAGGAATTCTGCAAGGAATTAACAATAAAGGGTGTAAAAGTAAAGGATAACATGATGAAGGAATAAAATTCAGACATAATAGAATTGTCTTAGGCCAATAACTTCTGTGAATTTACATGACAGATCATGTACAATGTTTAAGTCTTTAACACGTTCAACACGTGTTCACTGCATGTTTCCATACTGTTAAAAAAGGTCATTTCTGGAAGTTTTAAATGTAAAACAGCATGGGAAAAAAAAGGTGACAATTCTGCCCCAGGGGAGACAAAACATACTATAAACTACAGGATATAGAACACGTGAAATAACAGTAAAAATTCAAAATATTCAGATTTTATTTCACACAAATAGCAAAACTTATGGCTTCCTTCTGCACCTTCAGGACCTTCAGAGAAGATAAACAGCTCTGTAAGTTTTGGTAAGATGCTTCAGACTGGCTTAACTCAGTCATCAGAAAAACTTCAGATAATCCCTTCTTAAAACTCTCTAATTCAGCAATGCAAAAACTTTGTTGCAGGGCAGCCCTTGCACTGCCAGTGATGCCATGCTGTGCAGCAGTGTCAGTCCTTGTGTGTCACCTTGCCCAAGTCTTCAGCTGCCCACATAATCGTGAACCTACAGTCTCTTAGCCTGGTCAGCTAAACTGTAGCAACACTGAAAATTATGTTTTGAAACTAGGGGTCCTGGCTTTGGACCTTTCTGATATAGGCATAAGGAAACATATTCTTTGGAAAATAAAATTAAACAGACAGACAGTTGTGAGGTATTTTCAGAATTTAATTACATGAAACTCTGTAAATACCACATCTTCTTTTTTTTGTTACAAAATGCTTGTTACCAGCTTTCTTGGAGACCAATCTAATTCAAGATGGCAGGACTTTATAGTTTAACACAGGCAAACTGCAGATATTGCTTCTTCTCAGTGTCTTGAATAGCAGTTCTCAAGCCTGTCCATGCTGCTGAGTAAAGAAAGGCATCTTTGGAGAAAGAATAATTAGGTCTTGCTTTCTGAAAAGTGTTTAATTCTCCAGAATTGGGATTGACACATGCACAGGAATTGAATACATTGATGTCTTAGATCACAGAATCATAAAATAATTCAGGCTGAATAGGATATCAGGAGGTCATTTGGTCCTGCTTCCTGCTCAAAGAAGGGTCAGGTGTGAGATCCCTAAGTTATCTTTATCACTGACAGAAGAAAGGATTAAAGAATGTGATTAATTGAAATATATATTTGTAAATGATGAAACAAAGTTAATAAATGTAAAAATAATAGAACACAAGAATATATAAAGCTCTTTCTCAGCTGTTCCAATGTCTCGGCTACTTTGTGAGTTTGAGTTAACAGAACAGCTGTCCCAGAAAATATCTTTCTTTTTTAGGGTAAGAGGAAATAACTTTCTCGTACTCTTTCTTCCTGTTTAATTGTCTGTAGTTCCTATCATATCACATAGCACTGTAGGAGACTATATTACGGCCTGTCCTCTTTTGTAAGGCTATCAGATTAATGTTCCAATACTCTACCCTAATTAGTGATTCCCAATTTCAGACTTCAGGTTGCCTACTACTTTTTGAGAATTCAGTGTACAACTATGCAAATAGCATGAGATGTACTCATCCTAGAAGTTACTTTGAAGGTTCACAGTGATTATCTTGCTACAAGTTTTGCGCAGAATCTACACATGACACAAAGGCAACACAGGCAGCCAGTTTGAAGGTGGGGTGCCAAAACTGCATTATTCCCACATTACATTTAACTAAATATTGGGGAGTCCTATAATATTGCTTCTGCCTCATTACTGCCATTGTTAATGTTTATGTTTATGCTTACGTTTATTAAGAGCATTCCTTGCCATATCCTGACATTACTAGTGCTTGTACAAGCAAAATGGAAGCACTGATTTAGTTTGTCCTTATGTAGTCACTACGTTTACATGTCCATGCCATCTATGTTCATCTGTTCATGCTATTAGAAAAGATCGATGTGAAGAGGACAGCAGAACATCTAGAACTGCTAGTATCAGGAGGCTAGAAAAACATTGTTTAAAGTAATTTCATTGCATTCAGAAATGGGACAAAACTCAGAAATCATAGAAGCATTGTGATCTGTTCAATATTTTTCATTGAGGAAACGACAGTGGTACCATGTGAGTTAATATACATATTATTGGAACTGCACTTCCTTTCATTTGTGGGGTTTTTTTTCCCTTTCTCAGTCAGGAAACATTTAAAAGCCAAAAGCTGCTTAAGCCTAATACCAGAATCCCTGTTTGTCATAGAAATGCTGACAGATCTCTACCAATTGCAGAGCAGCAGCCACTACTTTGAGAGTATAAAACTTAACCCATGAGCACTAACCCTTCCCCAGCAGGCTCAGTGTTCTCAGCAGTTTCTCAATCACACGGCTACAGTCCATTAGAACAAGATGTGCCATATTCCCATCTCCTGTGGTTTGCAGGACCTCAGGGTGTGATTCTGCCCTCACAGATGGGTTGTACAGCCCTCCATATGGATCACGGTGTTTGCACCCCATAAAATCTTGTGAGAATAGAATAGAATAGAATAGAATAGAATAGAATAGAATAGAATATTTCACTTGGAAGGGACCTACAATGGTCATCTAGTCCAACTGCCAATGGCTACTACATATACTAACTACCCTCTTGGCTACATATACTAAATTTGAATATGCTTAGAGTATGTATAATGCATAATGTATTAATATAACTACAAATATTAGTATTAAAATATGTACACTCTTTCAGAAATTTACTTCAGAAGTATTTTTAACGCATATCTATTTCTATGAAGGAGAATTCACCACAAGTTCTGGTCCTTTTTTAGCCTTCATTTGCAAATATCATCAATACTCTCACAGAAGACTTACTTCTTTTGTCTAGAAGCCGATAAGATCATCTAAGCAGCTTGATCTTGACTACTCTGAAAAACTAAGCAGCTCTGTGCCTCCACAGTACTTAGATGAGAAACATAGAAATTTCAATTTCTGGAGTATATGATCCATGGTATGGCCTTTGGAGAATGCTAGAATATAGACCTGGAATGAGTCAGAAGTCTACACTGAGCCCTGTTGTCTACTCTTACCCACCTGAAAGGGGAAGCCAGGTCTGAAGTAAGTTTACCAGTAAGTTCAGACTCTCCAGCATATATGTAAGCGAATTACTCTCTGTATACCTGTATTAAAGGGGAAGGTTCTGATGCACAATTTATCGTCAGCATAAGGTGATAAAACACATTATGTGTAATAGACAAAATGCTATACAACACATTTTTGTACTGTTAAATACTGTCATGTACTGCTTTCTGCAGCTTCTGTTTCACACTTAGCAATGGTGTTGACTTTTACCTCAAACTTAGTGGCTGCTGTTTTTCAGATTCATTATACTACTTCACATCAATGAAAGCATCAATGAGCTGATAGTTGATTAGTGACTGGTATTAGCCCTTCCTTCTTATTCTGAGAATGATTTACCATATACAAAAGGGAAACAGGTTGATTAATTGAAATGATCATGTTTAATATCTTGCACCAAATGCCTGGGAGAATAATGAATTACAACTAAGGACAGGCATCTTCATTTTGCCTGTGATAATTTGAAAGTCACTGAGATGTTATTGGTTCAGAATTGAGTGCTATGGAGCTTTTATTGTATGTATTCATTCATTTCACCTGCGGGAACAGATAGGATGATGGAGAGTAAAATTAATAATGAAAAATAGAATGAAATTGGAGCAGAGACAAGGCAGAATGAAAAATAAGCTAGGAGAGTCTCTGTATATAAGCAGAGAGATGAAAGAATGGAAAAAAATAGCAGCAGAGATGTCAAATTTAAGCCTGTACACAGGGAAGAAAAGAATGGTGATGTCCAACAACTAAGTTATACAACAGACTTTCCAGGATGGGTAGCTCATTCTTATAAAAAGTTGAAGTCCATGAGATCTGTCTCATTCTAGTAACAACTAGTACACTTACAAGTAAAACTGGCAGAGAACTAAGCCGTCTAAAATTGGGGTTCCAGTCTTCTGCCAAAGATTACTGCCTAGCTTTGATCAAAACATTTCCTTTTTCTGTCTCTTAATTCGTCATTTATGAATAAGGATTAAAACACTTCTGCTTAGAAAGGGTAATGAGGTCAAATCCACTAATAAGTGGTTCAGGCACTACTTAAGCCCCCTTGCTAAGCCATTTCTTCCTAGCACATTCACTTTGCATGGGACTTTTCACATCACATACAATCCAGTGGTAAAGTGCATTGGATGAATATTGGATTTTCTTGAACCTGCAATCAGGACAAGAAGTTAAATTAATAATATCAGACCATTCCAGAAAGAAGGCGCTTGCTTGTGACTAGAGCTTGGGTAGATCTAAAGAAATTATATTGAAATCAAATAAATCATACTAACATATACCTGATCTATACTCTCCATCACTATTCAGTGAAGTAGATGGATTTTATGGTTTTTTTGCTTTATCCAGGTAACCATCTTACGATTAAACTAAGCTTGCCACCCACCACCTTCTGCCATCAGTCACCCCTGAAGGGCAGGTCACCCTACCCATTGCAGGCACCCTGTTGGGACAGAACAACAGCCTCTGGAGGAGTCCTTTTCCGTCAACTGTAGAGAAAGTAGCCCTGTGCTCTGGATGTTGCAGGATTAAAGCTTAGTGTGTTCTCTTTAAAAATGGTTAGTATATTTTAATTTAGTGGTGATTTAACACAGAAAAAATGATAATGACAAAGTCCCCAGAGACATGTATGTTGACAACTTTGCAGTTGCTTTCATAACCAAATATCTGTGACCTGCAAAAAATGCAGAATATGTAAATGCATATAGATCAGTTTGGAAGTTTTTGTTCGAGTGCCTTGGTCTAAATCCTGGTTCCTCTTGAGACTAACAGCAACATTGCAGCTATCCTCAGGACCACGGGGAGTTGCTTCACTGAGACATGTTGTGCCCTCAGATTGGATACCTCCTACTAACATTAAAGAAAACTATGCACACAAACTGAAATTATGGTGTGGCTGCACACTATTTTCTGAAGTTATTAGATATACAAAACAATAGACAAAATCACCCAGAAAGCTTCCTTTGAGAGAGCCCCACATGAGTCCTCTTGCCTCCTGTTGTTTACTATTTAAAACAACATTACCATATTCAGGGTTGATTTGCATTTGATAGCAAGAGTCTGTTTAAACCTGAATGCTGCTGGATCTCTGTTTCCTTCACAAACAATAGTGGTGTTGCTCATTTCATATATTATTGCAATAGTGTTGACTGTTTTGGGAGATGTTTGGAACACCTGTCGCTATGTTTTGCAAAGGGAAGTCAAACCGTCTCTTTCGGGAGATACAGTACATTCTCAGCAAGGCCCTGAGAAATGAAACTTAAAATATATAATGTGCTTAACTTACATAAGTGGGTGGGAGCTTTCAGTTCTCCAAACCAGCAGCCATTCCTTTGAAAAGAAGGTTATGACTGATGAATGTATTTGGCTAGGCAAAGACAAATTTTTAATATGCAACTATGTAAGAACATCTTCATACACAGATTAATATGAAAGCCTTAGGACACTTTGATATTTGATTTCAGATACAAGAATTCTTATTATGGATTATATTCATCACTTTTATTACTATTTTGTATACCATTATTATGTGATACACATGTAGAGTTCTTATAAACTTGTTGTTTTCTATTGTGGTTAATTATGCATTTCTGCCCTGACTTTGCAAAGAGCTAAGTGCACATTTAACTTCAAGCATATGAGTAGTTTCACAAGCTTTCCAAGACCAAGCCTTATAATTGTGCCAAGAATATCACTCAGGTTTTGTTTACATTTCCCTCCAAATCCTGGGTTTATCCTTCATAACAGTAAGTACAAACTTCTGAATCTTACACAAGATTTACAGGCATTTCACAAYGACCCTAAATAACAATATAAACTAAAATACAGACACCTATTTTTAAAAAATCCATAAGAGTGATCCTGCAGACTTTAAGTGTATTGCCTGAGGAGCAAAATTCAGCTACAATATTCTAATAAAAGCAAGCATGAGATGGAAAGCAAATTATATCTGGATGAAAACAGTTACTTGGATAAGAAGGAATTCTGCAAGCAAGTTAAATGATAATAAAGGATTCAAAGGAACCTATTTATAAAATAGGATGATTGCATTAGGACAAAGATTTTGCTGAATTTACGTTGGAGAAGCATGGAATACGCTTTGATGTTTCAGAAATTGCTGGTTCTTTGCCACTTCACCCAGACCATTCTAAGCCATATAAAAGGTCCTTCAGTAAAAAAAGAGCCAAATCAAAGATGATGATGTGAACGAGGACTACAGAAACAATACAGATGAGTAGAAATAGTGGACAAAAAGGTCAAGGGAAACCTTACACCGCGGCAGGTCTACAGATTTAATGACAACTCTTAATCATACTCCTATTACTTCAAAATGGTGTCTGAAGGAGCCAAGCAGCAACTCCTGCTCAATGGACTTGATAGGAGTTAGCAGACAGGATTCTGCCTGTGGTTGTGAAAAAAGTAAGTTCCCTGGAGGAAAATTAAAGTAACTCCACCTTCCAATCCCTTCTGAACTGTAGCATGCTACTAAAAATTTACTAGCACACAAAATCTGTTGCACATCTGTTCCAAGTACAATTGCAAACTATTTCTTCAACTACTCTATAAACCCAGGGTACAATTAAGCTTTAATCATAAGTTTAAAATTTGCTAATAACTTATTTATAATCTTTAGAGATACTTCTTGAAAAAATCCTGAAAAGGAAAGTTCTGAGAAACAACTATATATTTTTCTTTCCCGTTTCCATTTTGGGAAACACCTCTGTAATGACTAAAACTTTCTGAATAATACAGAGAGTCCTGGGTGTTTAAATGAACATGCTTGGGCAAGACTTCTTCATTTTTCACCAACGTTTATAAAGGTAAATTTTAGTGTGTGCCACAAGTGGTATTTGTAAATGCAGGAATCCACCAACCTTTAAATTTCTTCTCACCCAGGTGGCTCAGCTGTGTCATGCTTTTCTTCACTCAGTATTGAGGAGGATACTGCCATAAGTGTTTCCCCAGCTTTTAAACATTTTTCAAAGAAATGACCTTTTTAGTAAGAGTTTGGTGTTGATCTTTAACCTACAGTTTCAACTAGTTAAATTGCTAAAATATACTGAAATCTCAAAATAAAGGATTATCTTTTCTCTTATTTTTATCCAGGAATAATAGGTTTGGGATTTTTTTCATGACATATTTGAAATAAAGATACCATTCTGGTTTTCATAGATTCTTAAAGGAGAAACTTTATTTAATTTAACACTGTTGTTAGTTTCTGTACCCTGTATTGATTAGTAAGAGGTCAAGTAAAGGATTTGTACAATTCATCTATGATATCTAAACCTAAGGGAAATTTGTCCTTTTTCCCACTGTGGATGCAGCCTTTCATTTAATTTTAGCAGGTGAGGTAGAATTTAACACGTTCCCAAGCCCGACATAAATTCAGTCTTTTTTCCTAGGGAAAAATCACAGAAATGTGGACTGGAATTGAACCTCTGGAGGTCACCTAGTCCAACCTCCTCCACGAAGTACCAACACTACATTTGTCTGGTGTAACATTATTTAACCAAGTCTTGAAACCCTTGATGAAAAGGATTTGACTTTTTAGCTGAAGATGGAGGCTCAGAAAAGGAAAACAGTAAAGACAGGGAAGATCTACCTAAGCTAAAGACCACAGCTGGCACAAAAGCAACTAGGTATAAACCGGCCGTGAGTAAATGCAGGCCAGAAATTCAAAGGAAATTTAGACAATCAATCAGAAGACACAAGTGATTCAGTGACACAAGAGATCCTTTTCCAGCAGCATGTTCCTGTTTTGGGAACTGTGATCACTGAGTGGTATAGTAATGCAAGAAATGCAGAAGGAGGTAGAGAAAAGGTAAGCTTTTGTGTTGGTTTTACTTTGATCCTGAAAACACAACCTCCAAGCTAAGTCTGCCCAGAGATATCTATCCAAGTGCAATAAATGGCCAGTCCAGTCCCTTTCTTCAGCACATACATAGGCACAAGGTTGCAAAGAGTTAAAACCAGTGCTTCTTAAAGATCAGTCCCAGCTCAGCAGGGAAGTATTCCAAGATCAGAGAAGGATTTTTTTTTTTTTTTTTTTTTAAGAAAGAATGCAAATAGAGAGTGAGAAGATTCGCTTTATCAACAGGGGTGCAGGTATCCAACTTAGTAGTGGCAGCAAGTGTCTCTGTTCTTGTCTTTGGATGCTGTCATGTTTGGTGAAACAAATATTATTCTTCATTAGTTTGTTTATTTTGTACATATTCCTTTATTGGGTTTAGTTTAACAAAGATTGCATTAGAAGGAAGAAAATTATTTCCGTAATTATACTTTAATAAAAATTAATTGCTCTTAAATTACAGATAATGACTTCAGCTGGCAGATAATGAAAGAGAAAGCAACAACAACAGAAACAACAAATAATCTAGGAACACAGGTTATATTTCAAAAAGAAAAGACCAAGAGTGTGCAGATTTTAATTATGATAAATATTTTAACATCTGACCTTCAGCTATTTGTTTTACAGATTGTTGGAGCTTATATTAACCACAACAGAAGAAAGCATTTGGGTGAACTAACAGAGAAACATTGCACAACCTAAAGAAATCAGGAGTTTCACATTCTGAATGGCAAGATGTCACATTTCACAGCAGCAGTAGGAAAAATTTTCTTAGAGCTTTTTTTAAGTCAATTTTTACTGTTTGCCTCCACAATAGAAAAAACTTCAAAATGTCTAGAAATTCTAGAAATCCTGGGCTTTTTTCTTTTTTTTGGGGGTGGGAGGGGTGTAATAAGATTGTATGTAGGAATGGGTGATTCCTTCTTCATTTCATTAACACCGAATTCTGTTTCAGAAATCACACCTTTCACAAGACTTGCATTTATCCTCTCCAACCTAAGACCCATTCAAAATAAGGGCTTGTTATGAGATATACAAATCCATTACCAAAACTTTCAGTTTATCTTAAAATTTATTTCTTAATTTCAGGTTAGACTCCCAGGCTATGTCTGTCCTGATAAGCTGAATAATGCCAGGGAATGTGCTCAGCCACTGGAACATAATTATTTATATATTACTGCTGAACTGTCCAGATGGATCCTGGCATGCTCTATCCCAGGCTGACCAGCACTGTCCCAAGCAACTCTTGAGAACTGTTCAGTAGTTGGAAGGGACCAGACACTGCTTYCAAAAGGCAGGTAATACGTTGACTCTGTTCTGGAGGTTTAAAATAGTTTCATGGGTAAAAAAAATTTAGTACCATGGACAACGGATATGGTCAGAAATGCTAGTTGGCACCAGCTGCAGAGAGCAGCACTGATGCTATTTAGTTTACTAATATACTTGTAGCCTCCATGTCAGCCATCCCTGACTTTCGGTATTTGCATCCGAGTCTTTTTCTGGACATGTTGAAAAGACCTGAGATCCCAAGTGGATTGCCTACTAGAGCACTTTGCTGTACCAGAGAGTGTTTATGTTCTTTCTAGAATACCTGTCCACACACCAGTGGAAAGTAAATGGACTGTTGCACTATCCATCTGCTGCTTTTATGAAAGCTGTGTTGCTAATGCTGCCTTAATTTTCCTTGGGAAAGACACTTCACTTCTCCCCAAGAAGATTGAAAGTAAAAGAGCAGCAGCTTCAAAGGAAACACTTGCAGTTTGGAGACTCTCTTCCTTGTAGGAGGGAAAAAACATCATCTAAAAGTCTCAGGGATTGCATTACCTCTCTGCTCTCCAGAGAACTTGCAAAGAAATATTGGGACTGTTTTTTGATGCCAAATATTACCCGGTAGAGGCACATTCTTCAAGCTGAGTCAAAGTTGTCCCTAGAACAGTCTTGAGAGATTTTGAATATGTGGTAAACCAGAATCAGGTGAAGCATTGGATCTTAGAAAGCTGCTAATAGATTCTTCTTTAGGCTCTTACAAAAACAATTAAGATTTTCTTCCTTACAGCTTGTTTTGTTTTCTCTTGTACAAGCTCAAGCTGGACTCACAGCTCAGTCTCACAATCCAGATATAGACACAAAGGTTAATCTGAGGGATGAGCCTACTGTATCCAGGTTTCATTTCAGCAACAATCTTACTTTCTTCTCTGTCAATTTGTTGGGAATACCCCTTCAGCTGGAGGCATGTTTGACATGAGGGAGAATAACAAAAATGTGCTAATGCTTCAATTCAAGTGGATCTTAAAGTGTTATCTCAAAGTACAGGCCTCCCACGTACATCATTTGTTTGACCCTGCAATTTGCTGATGGTTTGCACGTGCACAGCAAGTCCAACCACTGTAAACAGCATGCAGGGAGATCACACCTCCATGTCGCTTTGCCTGGAAAGCCAGTCCCTCTGCAGGTGAGAGGCAGTGTCACTCGCAGTGGGAATACACCACATCCGATGCATCCAGTGTCCTTACAATGCTCTTCCCTGATGGGAACTTCCCTGTGCTCTTCAAATTCTTGTATCAAAAGGAAACAGAAATAAGTGCTTTTCTTCAGCTCTGCAGAGTTTTTGCAGACATATGTGAATCTGTTTCTACTTTTTTAAAATATGCATTCTTGGGAAACTGCACCTTTGTGAATTGCATGGAATTTTGATAGAATTTTACCTTAAAGCTACAATAGCTATCCATGAAATACTGAAACATCTTACTAAAATCTGTGCTCTTGTTTATTTTTTTCTAAATATTACTTTACAATCCTAAAAAAAAAAAACCATGTCGTTTTGTGTTTATCAAAAACTGGATCTTCAATAGAACAGCAGTATGATTGCTATTTTTAAATTATTTTCATCCATTTTTAAATAAAATTCCAGAAAAAAGACACAGTAAATAATGTTAATTTCAAATCCTTTGAAACAAAGAGCTTTGAAATGTCAACATTTTAAATATTGACTTTTTCTTTTTTTCAACCAAAATTAATTCCATGTCATTTTGTGAAACAAAGTAACAAGATCTATATATTCTATCTATGCCAAAGTAGAAAAATATTGCTAACAAAGAAAAAACATTGTCTTCTGTTATTCTGTGCTTAAGAAAATGGTGGAAGAGCTATGTTTCGTGCTTTCATCTGAAAAGAACCTTTTAGTATCACTGAATAGATGAAAGACCATGGTTTTTATTTAATGTTTCTCCAAAATAGCGTCAACTGTTTTGAGGAAGATATGTAATAGGGTTTATTGGGAGAAATACGAACTGCTGGTAAGTAAGATCTGCATTTTCTGCCAAGATCTCCCATGAGTTCAGAAAAAACAATCAGCTTTGCATATTTTAAATTTCCTTAGCTTCACATTTTTTGATGTGCCAACTGCATGGTATCAAAGTAGTTATGCAGCTAGTTCAAAGTCCTGGCTTTGAGGGCTCTACAATTTATAGACACTAATCATGAAACAGAGAAATCTAGGGAACTTCAGTTGCTGGCTCTCCTGTGCTCTGGAAAGTTATAGAGATAATTCATTAACTTTCTTTTCAAGTAATACTTAATGCAACTATCAATGCTCTTTTCATCCAATGTGTAACCAGAAAGTCCCCAATGTGCTAAGCATGGGTAAATTATATTGGTTCCAGCATTTATGGTGTTGTTGCATACTTACATGAGTATAGCAAAGGATATGTTATTTTTGCATCATTTTAACTTCATACTAATATTTCTTTGCCTTTGAGAATGTTGCTTTATCCATGTTGTGGTAACCCAGCAGGCAGCCAAACACCACACAGCTGCTCGCTCACTCCCCCACCCCGAGTGGGATGGGGGAGAGAATCGGGAAGAGAAAAAAGTAAAATTTGTGGATTGAGATAAAGACAGTTTAATAGAACAGAAAAGGAAGGGAAAATAATAATAATAATAATAATAATAATAATAATAATAATAATAATAATAATAATGATGTTAGAATATACAAAATGAGTGATGCACAATGCAATTGCTCACCGCCCGCCAACTGATACGCAAACAGCGATCACTATTTCCTGGGCCATGCCTCCTATCTATGTACTGAGCATGATGTCACATGGTATGGAATACCCCATTGGCCAGTTGGGCTAGCTGTCCAGGCTATGCTCCCTCCCAGCTTCTTGTGCACCTGGCAGAGCATGGGAAGCTGAAAAATCCTTGACTAGCAGACTACTTAGCAACAACAAAAAACATCAGTGTGTTATCAACATTCTTCTCATACTAAATCCAAAACACAGCACTAGGAAGAAAATTAACCTTATCCCAGCCAAAACCAGGACAGTATCCACCCCTTATTCTATACCATCTACGTCATGCCTGGGTTTCACATTTTCCAATACAGTCTAATTAATCACCACCACTTTTCTTGTCTTTTGAGATATATATACACACACAGACAGATATTCCCTTAGTCTATGGGCCATCCCTCTAAAACTTCCATTGAGTTCATTTAGTCCATGACTTTGGGCTCCATCTGTCATAACAGTCTTTCAGGGCAGGAGAGATGGTGGGTGGTGTTGGATTGTTGCATCCTGAAGCCAGTTCCAGTTCCATTATCGCTGCGCTCATCCGGTTTTATCATCATTGCGCTTTGCTCAGTTTCATCAGAGTTCCTACTTCATTAATCTGGGTGATTTTTTTTTTTTTTTTACTGCAATACCATTGATATGACATATAGCAACCATAGAAGTGATGATATACAGTATTATATAGCAATTAACATCATACAATTCAGTTCATTGGCTATTTTCACCCAAAATCAAATC
>JAYKAV010000554.1:0-76923 GCA_035582835.1 Phoebastria nigripes
AAAAAAAAAAAAAAAAAAAAAAAAAAAAGAAAAGAAATGGGAAATAGAATTACAACTGGCCGTAAAAAGTGTGTGGTCATAAAAAGATGTATTGATTCAATACTGCTGTCACTGCACACACAACTTACTGGAAAAGAAATATTCAAAACGCTGGTGAGGTTTATAATGAAGTCAGATAGAAATTGTGTGATGTTGGATTGTGATACACTTTTAAGGCATCTGGCAAAGTCAGATGGATTATTCATTGAAATAATTGCCTAAAAACATAGGGGATCACTAAAATGCTACAGTATCAATTTGTCAAATGGACTCAGGTAAAACTATAAACTTCCTTAATAATTGGTTTCTTCGATTTTGATACATGGGTATGCACAAGATAAATGTAACTAGCTAATTGCTAAGAGCCAGAAAAGTGGAGTGTAGAATCTGCTTGTTTGCTTCTTGTAGTTTCAAGCACTGTTGCTAGTATTCGTGAAACAACAGCGCTGAGCTATTATATCTTGTACCAGCCAAAAACACAGGAAAACACATGGGGATGTGAATCCAGCTGGAACTTTTCATTTTGTACCATGAAAATTAAGAAGAAGAAGAAAAAAAGTGTAGGCTTAAGAATWCCTCTTTGGCAAGATGTGCATTTCATCAGTGATTCTGTACTTTGCTGTACTTTGCGTTGATTTGAGTATGCATGACTTGCTTTTATTTTTAGGACACTAGAGGAGGCTCAGGAGTCAGGATAGTTTTTTTTAACAGGCTGAACAAATTAGAAAAGCAACAACTGGATGGTGTGCTATAAGAATGTACCCATTGTTCCTTGATGCAACTTTAGGGCCTTCAGCTGAACTACATTAAGATTAATTCTGATCTTAGAGGACTATGCTTATGTACGTGAACTTTTAAGAACTTGAATAAATGCTCTGTAATAATTCTCATTCCCATGAAAAATGCACTCCTTGCCTGTTTCTCTTCCTGCCCTAAAAGGCCCAGGAAGGTGTTTGGCATTGGCTTAGAATTACTTATTTTTTTTAGTTTAACATTTTTGATTATGGTGCAGTATTTTAGACTTCATTTATCACCCTACTTCCTTGCTATGGCTGCTGCTTTTAAATATTTTTAATAAAACATTATTTAAGATTAGATAGATATACCTTCTCTTTTTTTTTTTTATTTTTCCCCTAATTTTCAATTTCTTAATATTCTGTTTACAGTGTATTTGGTAAAGCCTTATGAAAAAAATCACATAGGGTATTTGAACAAATATACTCTATATGGAAACTAGCTTCTAGATGGTGAGCATTCTGGAAAAGCTTAGCAGACCTTAATGTTATAAAGGTTTCATACTATCTAGGAGTTAAAGACATGTATTCTGCTCAAGAGAATTATGATGTATTTTCCACTAACTGTAAAATATAGAGTAGATAAATTTTACAACAGAATTAAAGTGAACCTGCATCCTTGTCACTATGAGCGCAATTCTCCCTACCATTGTTTTCCATAGAATATAAAGTTTGTCTTCAGCATTTCTACAGAATCGTAGAAAAACATAGGTTGGAAGGGACCTCCAGAGACCATCCAGTCCAACTTCCTACTCAAGGTTGGTTATCCCCCTACACTCTGATCAGGTTGCTCAGGATAGCGTCCAGCTGAGTTTAAGTATCTCCAAGAGCAGAAATCCCACAGCCTCTCCAGGCACCTGCTCCACCTGTTTGACCACTGGTATGATGAAAACGTTTTCCTAGTATCTAGTCAGAATTCCCCCATGTTCCAGCTTGCGTCCATTGCCTCTCCTGCTTCCACTGTGCACCTCTGAGAACAGCCTGGCTCCATCTTCCTGTATTGTCCCAGTGGTATGTCACTGTTGTTGTACTGGAGAGCCCCAAGCTGCATACAGTACTTCATATTTGATCTCACTAGAGTTGAGTAGGGCACAGGATTCATTTTGCTCCAACTGTTGGCTGTCCTATTGCTAATCCAGCCAAGTATGCAGATGGCCTTCATTGCTGCAAGGGTGCACTGCTGATTCCTCCAGTTCAACTGGTTTTCCACCTGGAAACCCAGGTCCTGTATTCTGCAAAGCTGCATTCTAGCCAGCTGGCACCAAGACTGTAGTCCTGCATGAGTTTATGCCATCCCAGATGAAGAAGTCTATATTTACCAAAGCTGAACTTCATTCAGTTCTTGTCATCCCTTTTCTCTGGCTTGTGTGGTCTTTTGAACAGCACCCCCACCCTCCAGCCTTTCTTCAGGTTGCTATTGTCCAGACATGTATGAAAAGTGCACTCTGTATAAGCATCCAGTTTGTTAGTGAAGACTTCCCAGGACACGAGATGAGGCTGACCAGCCTGTAGTTCTGTGGATCCTCCTTCTTGCCCATCTTCAAGATGGTGGTATCATTTCCCTTTTTCAAATTATCAGCAACCTCACAAAGACAGCAGCTAACTCCCCCAGCACCCTTGCGTGCCTTCTGTCTGCCCCTTGACCTTGTGTATGTCCATATGGCTTAAGTGCACCTTCACTTGATCTTACCTCTATTGTTGGTAATGCTTTTCTCCCATGGACTCTGCTAACAGACTTGAGGACCTAGGAGGCATGTGGGCAAACCTAACCAGTGAAAAAAATGAGGTAAAACAATATTGGGTACCTTGGCTTTCTCCATGTCATTTGTCACTAGCTTTCCAGCCCCACTGAGGAGTGGTCCTACATTTCTCTCGCCTTCCAYTGGTGCCAGGGTGCCTTTAGAAGCTCTTCTGGCTGCCCTTCACATCCTTCACTAGTTCCAACTCCAGCCGAGCTTTGGCTTTCCTAGCTCCATCCCTGCATGCTTGGGCAATGCTTCTGTATTCCTACCAGCTACCCCATCCCTGCTTCCACCTTCTGTGTTCTTCCTTTATCTAGTTGAGCTCAATCAGGAGTTCCTTGCTGATCCTTGCTGGCCTTCTGCCATGCTTGCTATGATAGTCCTTGAAATATCTGCTTTCACATTGGACCAGATTCTCTGCAATTCTTCAAAATTCTAGCTCTTGATAGTATGCTTCAATTTCCTTTTTTCTTTTTTCTTTATTTTTTCTTTAATTTTAATTTCAGCTAATTTAATTTAGCTACTGTGATAGCTACAGGGAAATTGATAAAGTTACACAACTGTGAAACAGGAGTGACACAGCAACAAATCAGCTTAGCACCACCTCTTATAATTGCCTGACACTTCTCATGGCCTACTGCTTAGTGAAACAGAACTTTGCCAGACCTCCAACATTTCAACCTCTGGTGAAAATTTTGGTGATGCTTCAGTTTGGCTGTTTCTGGGAAAAAGACTAAAAAAAAAAAAAAAAAAAAAAAAAAAAAAAAAAAAAAAAAAAAAAAAAAAAAAAAAAAAACCCCCAAAACACTTTTTCTTTCCTAAAAAAGAAATTCACACAAACTTCTCTTTGAAAAGGTTAGCACCACTGTGGTTAGATAGACAATTGGTTTATCAGATGTCACTTTTACTGCTCCCTCCGAAATCCATTCAGATACTGTAAAGAGTGACAAAAAACAATTGCCAGWGACTGAATGGTACATGCTGGAAGTCACAATTTAGGCTGTCCCTTCCAGTGTCAATACCAAGCAAAAGCTACATAACTGAGGAAAAGCTGAGGGTAGAGATGTTTCCAAACACATGGGTACTAGAATCTAGCACATTACACAGAAGCAAGGTATAGCTGACCAGCATCATCTTCTGCAAAGCAAGGGCCTACTGAAGAACATAGTTCCCTGTGGCTAATTTCCCCTGTGGGTGAGATGTGAGCTACCAGCTCTAGTGATGATGCATCAGGACTCTGTTTCCCACAGATCCTGCCTGCCAGCTGAACTGGCCACTCGGCAGTGTCTGGTGGATCTCCGGAGGAGCACTTGTTTTCCCCTTTGCAAAGCTGAGGCTCTGGCTGAATTCCTGCTGGCATTTCAAATATAAACATTTCACAGTAGAAGTAGAAAGAGCCTCATGTTTATGTCAAAAAAAACCCTAAAAAAAGTGACACATAGCCATCACAAGCACCTCCAGTCTCAGCACTGCTGATACTTTTATAATTCATAATTATATACATGTCAAAATGTTTATTCTTATAGAGGATTAAAGTCACCCCAGTGTTTCATGATACAGTATTTCTTGAACGTGGTAAAATTTGTTTGACTTCTTAAAGTCCACAGCCAGGAGGACTGGCAACATCCCTCTAAAAGAAAATGAAAAGGCTCATCTAGTAGCTCCTAGGTGCTGGGCCTTTAAGAGAACAAATAGTTGGGAATATTACTTTAATGTAACAAACCTGAGGAATTTCATTGTAACATGCTTGAACCATGGCTCAGCATAAATGCACACAGATGCCTAACTTTAACACGACACAGCTTATTACCGACATCAGTGAGCTATTGCTGAACTATTTCACCACACAGCTGGAGGGTGTAATTTTGAAGCCTACTGAACACTATGAATCTCCCAATGTATCACAATTACAGAAACACCTGTGTTAAATAACTTTGCGCTGATTCACTATGAAAATGCATGGTGTTCAACAGTCCTTAGAATTAAATGCCTTGCCAACAAGCCACAGGTGTACACCACAGGAGCACGATAATGTAATTGTGAAGGATGTGATGACAGCTCTCCATCCATAATACCACCTTCCCAAGATGCACTCATGCATCTATTTTATATTTATGTATTTTCTAACTGTAGCTTTAGAGTCATCTAAGCAAGCAGTATCAATTCCAAAAGGAGCACTAAACAGGAAAGAAACAAAAAAACCCCATGTAATTCAGGTTTAAAACTGATTGAATCCAGTCCAGGAAGGGACAAAATAAAACCACCACCCCCTCGCCCCCACAAAAAACCCACAAAAAGCACACCCTAATACTTTAAATAGATAGGATAACTTTGATCTTTAATATTTTTAAATTGAGGACCTGCCAGATGCTTTCCTTACAGAAAATACTACTACAGAAACTACTGACAAGATAAATACTTTGAACCTGTTGAACACTATAGCCAAATTTTATTAATCCATTAAGATCTGTAGGTTAGTTTAAAAATTCTATGGCTATTATACATTTCTATTGTACAAAGAAATTGAGTGTGATTTTTAAAGAAATGTGTTTGGGTTCTGTAGACACTGACTGATGTTAGTCCTATCCTTTGAAACAGAATTTTTGCAAGGACTAACTATCACTTAGGAAATTTTGGAGGAGTTATATGATGTGAAAATTCCAGATACTTTCTGGAGCTTTTAATCAGAAGTTTGTGAGCAGTCTGAAGAAAATAACCAAGCACAGCTAGTAGAGAACCTTCTTTTGGATTGTTTCACAACTACAAAAAAAAAAAAAAAAAGTATATATATTATGTATGAAGTTTTTTGATCAATAAACAGAAAATTACAGTGTCCTAAAAGATTCTGTAGAATGATAAAGCTGTCAGTTGTAATTGTCAAATCACACATCTACCCATATCCACAAACATGTACTGACCTTTGTTTTATTGGTTTTTGTGGAGCACGTAGCCTAAAGGTTCAGTCAGTCAGGAAGACTTAATTTTCTCATGATTACAATTATGAGATCCCGCACTGCCAGAGTGGATGACTGGATGAGGGCAGGCTCCATAACTATATATGACTCAGGAATGGATGTGAGTTTGGCTAGCACTAGTAAGGGGAAAAGGGAATTCAGATGGACTAACTTTCCTCTTGCTCCTCTCCACTTTTGGTATGGCTTTTGATCTGAATCTTTTCTACAAGTTTGGGTCAGTTCATGGCTACATGTACAGGTACAGAAATTTGCATAACATCTAAACCATGCAAAACATTTTTATTATTTACAAAAATCGAGGGTAGCATCATCCCAAGTAGCTACACATTTGTGACAAGTTCAGTCGAAGCTCCTTGTGTTACAGTTGTAACTTTGCCTTTAGTTCCCTCCCTTGTGTTTACCTATTTGCAGTAATGGTGACATTCACTCACCTTTTACCCACAGCCTAATTATTAAAATGTTGAATCGAAATTCTGTGGGGATAAGAATGAGCAAATCTGTCACCCCCCAATCTGCAAATATGCTAAAAGAGTGAAGAAAGGGGATCATAGAAGAAACTCTTCCCATCCTCAGTAACCACTATCTGTCAGATTCATGTCATTTAATTACCATAAATGTAAGTCAGTAACTTCTTCCATTAGTTTGTATCTAATTGTCCATTTAAATCCGGTGCAAAATCTCTCCTCAGAGTGCTGAATACTGAGTAGTACTGAGATTTTCCCTCACACCCTCATTCACTAATGCCTCCCCTTCTGCTCTTCTGGCTCTCATACATAAAGGACAGCTAGAGACTCAGCCCTTTTTAACTCCTCCATGCATATATGCACATACACCTCCCCCTCCCCGTCCCCCACTGTGTCTTCTCAACAATAGAATCCAGAGCATGTTTTAGAAAAAAGCATCTACCATGTCAAAGTCTTTAAAGTACTATTGTTTTAATAGCTATCAACTTGATTGATACCAAGGCTTAATAATGGAAGACTTCAAGGGATGAAACTATGAGACTGAAGCTGAAAAGCCAGGGTCTCTGGTATGACTGCAATAAGAGTCACACTCTGTGATGGGCACAGTGGTGGCAGATAACACATACTGACCGGTGGATTATGCAGCTGCCTCCTGATCTCTATGGATTTATTCAGAAAACTCAAAACCCACAAAATACGTTTCCCCTTATATTCAGCTCCACACATGGTAGATGCACCTCCTCTTCACTCTTTGCTGGGTAAAAAACTGGCTGGATGGCCAGGCACAAAGAGTTGTGGTGAATGGAATTAAAACCAGTTGGCGGCCGGTCACGAGCGGTGTCCCCCAGGGCTCAGTATTGGGGCCAGTTCTGTTCAATATCTTTATCAATGATATGGACGAGGGGATCAAGTGCACCCTCAGTAAGTTTGCAGACGACACCAAGCTGGGTGGGAGTGTTGATCTGCTCGAGGGTAGGAAGGCTCTGCAGAGGGACCTGGACAGGCTGGATCGATGGGCTGAGGCCAGCTGCATGAGGTTCAACAAGGCCAAGTGCTGGGTCCTGCACTTCGGCCACAACAACCCCATGCAACGCTACAGGCTTGGGGAAGAGTGGCTGCAAAGCTGCCTGTCGGAAAAGGACCTGGGGGTGCTGGTTGACAGCCGGCTGAATATGAGCCGGCAGTGTGCCCAGGTGGCCAAGAAGGCCAACGGCATCCTGGCTTGTATCAGGAATAGTGTGGCCAGCAGGACTGAGGAAGTGATTGTGCCCCTGTACTCGGCACTGGTGAGGCCCCACCTCGACTACTGTGTTCAGTATTGGGCCCCTCACTACAAGAAGGACATTGAGGTGCTGGAGCATGTCCAAAGAAGAGCAACGAAGCTGGTGAAGGATCTAGAGCACAAATCCTATGAGGAGCGGCTGAGGGAACTGGGACTGTTTAGCCTGGAGAAGAGGAGGCTGAGGGGAGACCTTATTGCTCTCTACAACTACCTGAGATTGTAGCAAGGTGGGTGTCAGTTTCTTCTCCCAAGTAACTAGCGATAGGACAAGAGGAAATGGCCACAAGTTGTGCCAGGGGAGGTTTCGATTGGATCTTAGGAAAAATTTCTTCACCGAAAGAGTTGTCAAGCATTGGAACAGGCTGCCCAGGGAAGTGGTGGAGTCCCCATCCCTGGAGGTATTTAAAAGACGTGTAGACGTGGTTTAGTGGTGGACTTTGCAGCGTTAGGTTTATGGTTGGACTCGATGATCTTAAAGGTCTTTTCCAACCTAAATGATTCTATGATTCCATGATTCTATGTTTCTCTGCTCTTTTTTTTTTTTTTTTCATTATTGGTATTTTCATGTAATACACTATGTTTCTCAGCCCAGCTTCTCTTCCTGCTCGATCTTGTAGTCAAACCCTAATCCTGCTCTTTTGAACATCACAGCCTAAAGTAATTCAGTATTATGCGTTCCTTTCCAAGTCATAGAAGAGGATAAGACAGGTCATGAGGAAACAAATCTTTGCTGACAAGCAAATAGCTTTGATAACCTAACGGCCAAACATGACAAAAATCAAGAGACACACGGAAATTGATTTAACTAAGCAATATTTCATTCTTTGCTTACATGCTTCTGATCAGTGCTTTCATCAGGATGTGGAATAATAGACCAAAGTTTCTGTCCTGGATCAGTTGAAAAACAAGGCCCAACTACAGGGACAAAAATTCCCATGCTTAAATGTATCTGCATTGTAGTCCCACATACTTGAAAGTGCATGGCCATAAAGGAGAAAGTTAAGCACGTACCTAAGTCCTTTGAGGATCAGGGAATCTAAAAAAAATCAATGGTACTTTGAAGTGAGTGTAGCTGCATCAATTTCTATCCATATTGTCTAGAACATGGCAGTAAGATATTCTCAAAGGGCAGTAAAGATTTTTAGAGGAATAATGTACAACATACTATTAACATTTCAATGGTTACCACCTATCCTGAAAAAACCAACTGTTTTGGGATCTAGTTAAAACACATTGAAGAATATAACCGATATTAAAGAATACAGCTATCATGGAATTAAGTGTACACTTTATAAATTTATGAAAATCATCTGCTGGTTAAATTATTGAGGTGGTTTAATTTGAGATGTATGGAAGCTAACAGGAAAAACCTCAATGGTGGCGAGGTAAGCCAGTCTTCAAGCAAATTGATTTATTCAAACAAAGCTGATTTCTTAGCTTTCATAATTCTAAGTTGTCCCCATCCATCCATCCATCCATCTACCTGTTGTCCCACTGTGGAAACAAAAGCACTATTGAAATTTAAAGGCATCTCCCTTTTTCTCAAGCAGATGATTAATAGACAGAAATATGGGGACCCACCCACAAAGGTTTTTAAAGTTTTTTTGAAAATTCTGGTCCACTCTAGGTCACTATAAAAGAATCAACAATTTAAAGAGTCTTGTGTGCTGTCTCCTTCTTTAAAGTCATTTTTATCTGCATTCTTTCTTCACTCAAACAAATACTGTTTGGTTGCAAAAAGTTGACTGATGACTGTACTCATTGTTGCTCACAGGCCTCTGCATATGAGTAAGTACAACAGATACGCATGCACTGTGTTTAAGATAATTTCTGGTTTAGGACTGGTAAAAGCCTGAAAATTGGTACTTCAGTGGATGCACTTACAGAGACCAAAAGGACAACAGCTGTGCAGCTAGACCTGTAATCATGACAACAGTTAAAAATGAATTCTTCTATCTACATGATTGAAATTCATTTTGTGTCCAGGGACAACAAATGAGTGTCATAAGATGGTTACATATTGCACTGTTGAATCATTTTAGGAAGAGACTTAACTTAAAAGTAGCCAGATAGTTTTGGTAATTTCTCCTGTGTATAGAAAGATAAAAGTAACTAAGATCGTACTCTGTAGTTCATTAGATACTACATAAATTGCTTTGATATTTTCTGAAATATTAGCTGCATAAAATTAAAGGTTGTTGTTTTCACATTCCCATTAATCTAAGGCTACATGCAGCTGTTTCTTGGAGGAAGAAAACATAAGCACTGCACTGGTGCACAGGCTCTAAATACCTTTATATTGGCAGCACACCCAATTTCTATCACTAACACACAAAGCATTGCTTGTCATGATCTTCCTTCTTATCTACTTTCCAGAGAAGTTTATGAATGCTGATTTCTAAAAAGAAAGATGCATAAGTACAAGAGTACACACACGCACTCTGGATGATGTTAAACAGAAGATTAACACATTAGCTGTTACCTTCTCGATGTCTATGTTCAGTTTCTGCTAATGAAAATGAGTTTGAAGGTTTCACTTTAGTGTTTATTTGCAGCTATCACAAAATATTGATGCTATTGGCTGATTCCCTTCAACAGATGACCTAGATCAGGATTGAAATATGCATGCAGAACTGTGCAAGAAACTTTTGAACACTGCTATTTCTTCTATTTCGTGAACACTAACCGTGTATAAAACTATCTTAAAAAGTCAAATCTCAGTGAAGAAAAAAATTTCTTGCTGCTGCATCTATTTGTATTTCCACATTCCTGTTCTCTTAACAAACTGGTAAATTGACAAGAAAGGTGTTTCTTCTGTAGGAAATTCTTTGCACTTCAACTTAAAGTGATAATGTAGCAGAAAAACTTAAGTCTGCTCCACTTGTGAATGTATCTTAACACTAAACTATTTTCTGTGATGAGAACGTTACAGAGAATGACACCAGAGAAGTAGGAAGGCTAGCTGTGTAATTGAGACCATCTAATCTCCCACCATACTCAACATATCTTGTGTCATCTGATTTGAATCCCCAAGATTATACCTAAGTTTATACCTAAAGTGGGAGCCCAGACATGCAATTCCCCACCCCTCTCCCTCCTCTGTATCCCTGTACCTTGGTTTTAAAAGCAGAAAGGAAAGCCTATCTGTCAAGACTGGAAGGGAACTGCAGTGTGCTCTGACAGCTTCCCAGTATGGATCCTGCAGGAACCACGGCTCTTGCATGGGCCATGGTGCACACCTGGTACTCAGCATAAACGTAAACTTAATTTTCCTGTAGCTAGGCAACCATCTGCAGATGTTAATACTTGCTGAAGACAGAAATTGATGAGTGTGAAGTGTTCCAGCACCACAACAGCACAATATTTGAGCAATCTGGCTCTTACTGTTATACACTTTTGTTTTGAAATGTGGCATCCAAAGTTGGTAAGCCAGCTCAGTGTGCAGCCCTGTTGCCATTTTGTGATGGCAGGTAATGCAGAAAGTTACAGGTTGTGATATAGAAGGACATTTTCCTTTTCTCCCCTTTTAGTAGAAGAAAAGTCCTTCCGAACAAATGTATGTATCTGCCTCTGTCTGTGTGTCTGTGTGTGTGTGTGTGTTCACAGAAAATGATAATATGCACGTTGGTAACCTTCATATAATCTTTACGTGCTGTGAGATTTAATAGGATTTTCATGCTGATCTTGTAATGGTATGCTTTTAAGTCTTGCTGTTTTTCTTTGGAAGCAAATGGCCTGTGGCTGCAAGAACCCAAAGTTAATGGCACTAGGTTAACTCTTGACCATGCTCCAGGTTAACTCGGGGCCAGTTATCTGTGCATACCAAAGTAATTCGTAAAACACCACAGCTAAACACTGTGGATTCATTTGTTATGTATAGTACCCTTGAGTTGAGAATGTTACAAGTCTGTAACATTCATTCAAATGTTTCAGTAGATACTAAAAGAAAAAGTACCTATTGCAGACTGGAAAAAATCCCTCAGGTTAAGGGTACAACTCAAGTTTTCATTGGAAATTAGGTAAGACTAAACAGAAGATATAAGAATGTTTTACTGTAAACGAAATTGTAATGGGAGTAGACACGCTAATTTGCTTTCATAGCTAATAGTTAACAGTGCTAAGTCTGATACGTTATCACAGAACCAAAAGCCTATTTATTTTAAGACAAGGAGGAATTTGTTCTTAATATTTCACAGTTCCTGGACGCCTCCTTTTCATCAGATTACTAAAAAAGGATGCTGTCTATTATGTCCGGTAACAGTTTGGGGAAATGATTTAGTAGTGAGTGGAAGTTGCAGGACTTTTGAATCACTTACAGAATTACTTGAAAAATTCAGTGTTCCAAAGACATTTCACTCCTGAGACCTGATGTAACCACTGAGACAGAAAGGACAGCCAATTTAACACAAAACTAGCAGTAGAAGCAGATGGGACAGAGGTCATAGTAAAAAAAAAAAAAAAAAATCTGGGAAGAAGGTCCAATTTGGGAGGGGAGTATACTCTTTTGTAGAGCGTGAAAAAATACTGAATGGCATGTTTTGTAGCCTGAAAGTTAGCTGAAGAGCCTGGGAAGTGACAAAGAAAAGAGGCAGCAAAAAATGTTCAATGAAAAACAGCAAGAAGAGAAAATAGGGAAAAAAATACAATTAGGAAAAAGGGTTTCTTTATTATTATTCCCTAGTTGTTGTTGGTTGCTGAAACTTTCCCTGCTTTAAACAAGTTGGAAATAGACATTTTCTTCGCAGACAAAAGTAGTTCAGGTTTTTGTAGCTCACACTTGCTTTCTTTTTTTACTGTTGACAAGGAMTAGATAACATTTATCAGCTCTCTGAGAGCTTGATCCAGCACCACTTGAGTCAATAGAAGTTTTTCTAGTGACCTCAATAGGCTGAAGATCAAGCAATGAATGAAATGTCTTCTGTGCATGTGCCAGTAATAACAAATTCATCCCATACCCTGGGAGTGCGTCTGATCCGATATCCTTCCCCTCCCCAAAACACAAAGTGAGGTGAAAGAGATTATAAGCACACAGCTGCAGCTSTGACATCTTAATGGATCTCATGTCAGAAGGTAATACAAAGCTATTAAAATGTCCCAGCATAAGTCATTTGTTACTAAAGGAAACAGAACATCACTGCTTATACTTTCACAAAATCCTGTAAACCATAATGTTGACTCTGAGACACATGCCTGTCCATTTTAGGGTATTAGAATTACCACCTTCCTTAGGAGCAAGAGAAAGAAAACATAATCGGCAGGTAAATGCTTATTAGGTGGAAAACAGCAGCCAACTGCAAAAGGCACTTCTGAGGTAACTGCTGTGAGACTGCCAAATTTAAAGGAGACAATTAGAAAGGTGCATTAATAATGGTTAGTTCCTTAAAATGGCAACTCTCTGTTAGCTGGAGCAAACCAGCATGGTAATTGATTCTGTTCCTCAGTTTTACACATGATCATAATATTGCAGATGGAAAACAACATTTTGCCCTTTGAATTTTAGAAAATGCCTACAGATGCCTAAACAGATAAATAACTGTTGTTATTCTTTATTCATACAATTCTAATTATAACTTACTTTGGCCATGGCTATAATATTTGCATTTGACTTAGTTTTTATATTTAAATTTAACACAGGTATAAGAAGTTAGAGCATCCACTCTGATGTTATTTAATCTTGAGAATTAAAGTCTCAACTCAAAACAAAATATTTTCTAATAAAAAGTATCACATTGTGATAACCTGTGTGGGTTTAGATGCTAGCTGTATGTTAAGTTCTTCCCAAATATATTTACCCACATAAATTATTTAATGAGCATCCATGATGCTAATAATATTATTAATAGATACTGATGCATTGCACAGTGTCTCTCTTTAGTGACTGAGATTATAAAAGCCTACTACTTATTTCAGAGATAAGAGCGCTGTGTTTTAGCTAAACAGGAATAAGCTGCTAATGCTGAAGGCCTTAGATCATCATTAACCATTTAATAGATTATCCTGATTTGTACACTAGGATTTAATCTAAGGCTTTATCTTGGACCCCTTTCTAGTCTTAGTTTAATTTAAACATGTATAATACTGTTTGAATTCTATTTGTGAACTTCACATTGACGACATAGCAAATGCTAGGTAATGCAGCTGAAAAATTGCTAATGTATCATGATTGTGCTYTTCCTAGATGGTACTTTTTTTTACAGTTTTTAGGAAGACTTTCAACCGTGAACTTCTCAGTAGCTCCAGGCTCCAGGCAGATGAACAGGGGTGGGYGTGGAGGGGTGAATATCACTCTCTGCTTTCTCTCCATTAGTATACAATAGACTGAAAGGTTCTCATCCTTTCTCTATTTATTGTTAACATTCTACACAGAAGCTTTCATGCAGGATTCTGTTTAAACAATGTGTCAGGGGACTAACCTGCAGAAATTGTATAAAAATGATAAATCGGCAGCAGTGAAATCTAGAGTTCATACACCAGTCTTGAGTTGCTCTAGAAGTTCATRCACAATTTTAAAAACTCATGCCAATGAAAATCTGAGACCAGCAATGGGCCACATAAGGGGACGTCACTTTATAGATAGTGATCTGAAATATATGAGCTGGTTTTAAGATGTGAGAAATAAAAGAAAAATAAAAGATATTGAAATTATAAAGACAATATGTACATATGCAAGCATATGCTCATCTACACATAAGCACACGTATTTGCAGGCACTATAGACATTGTTTTGTTAGAACACTACACTCGAGAGGTTTCACTTCTGCCCTAACCGGTTGTGTGTACAGCAGTCAGATCAAAGCATCAAAATGTCACGCACTTCATGCATGAAGTCTCCAACATGTTTTTCTCTGCTGAGGGTAAACAGGCCAAGGAAGATGATATGCCAGTTAGCTTGGGAAAAAAGAAAAAAGCTTTTTTTAGTCACAGAACCATAGAACTGACACTGCAGTAATTAAAGAAGACAGGGCAACAAAGCATACCCTTGTACTGTACCAGTTTACCTCCTGACTCAGCCTGAGTCCTTGCATATTAGGGAGGTTTTATATGAAAGGTCAGAGTTTAGCTTGGGTTTTGTTATTTATTTACTTTAATCTGCCGTTTGTGACTGTCTCTCTATGATTGATTTGGAAGCTCAAAAAGTATAGGGGTTTTCATGCCCTTTGTTTTGTTATACTTTTCCCACCACTCTCATCATACACAGAGAGGAGTTATTTTTTGCTAGCATTTCTTACCCAAAATAGACATTCTTATTTAGTTTGCTTTGTATTATTAAAACAACACTGGGGGGAAAATACATGAATATCCATCTACTTTTCAATAAAAGTTAATGCAAGAAAATGCAGTCCCTGCGCAGTTGCTACAGCCGGAACACAAGAACGCATGGGCTCTGAACAACTCATACCAAAGAATCTGTATGTTCCTTCAGTTTCTACCATGTCTGTGATTGTATTCACACTAGCCATAGATATCTCTAGGACTGTAAACTAAAAACTTTACTGATTGCTAGCATCTTCCTGCACAGAATGAAGAATGAAGAAAGGGGTCTGAGACAAAAATCAGTAAGTTCGAAAAACTCCCCCAAACAATCAAAGTCCTGCTGGAAGAAGTGGTTATAACTCCAGAAATAAGCAGAGGACTTGATCCCTGGTCTTTCATGAAAATAAATGTATTTACTTTTACCATACTAAATCATTTGTAATACAGCTGTGAGTYGAGCTATCTTGCTGGATGAAGTTTTAGGCTTTCAATAGAAAAGAATCCAGTCCAGTTTTTGAGGTCTTAAAGATCCTTAAAGCAATTGAATTTTGCGGTTTTTATCCATGCTCCCTAGTGGATAGAATTCTATATCTCAAAACTTCATACATAATTGACAAAAAATTTTCTGTCAAGCTCAATTCTGCAGACTGAATTATCTCTCACTCAGAAAGAAAAGACAATCCCTATAGATCAGGTTTGAATCATGGGTAGGATAGAGATGTTCTGAACCTCCCTGCCATCTCTAGTAAGCCCAAGGATAAATACAAGAGTTCAATGTCCAGTGCTTTTATAATACCAAGAATTTAGCTCTATTCTTTAAGGAGGAGTCAATCACACTTTAAAATAATGATGGAAAAATGYGCTGCAAGGCCTTGGGTGCCTAAATGGAGTATGCTAGGGAATGAAACAGTTTGCATAAGCCATAAAAATACTTTTGGTAGTGTAATAATGTTACTTAAACTGGAATAAATCTTCCTGAATCTGAAAGAAACTAGTTCACACTAGTGCAGGGTATTCTATCCCAGGCAAAGGCACAGGGACAGCTTCTTGTTCCTGACAGTTTCCTCTCTGTTGCAGCTGTTTCATTCACACAGCTGTATACGGTCCTTACCTGATGTAGCCAGCCAGCACATTTTATTTTGTAGCTAACATCAAAGGGAAGACTGCATTCCACATGGCAAATGTACCCACACCCATGATTTACTGAGACCACGCACTGTTTTGATGACAGAGGAGGGCACTGTGCTGGCCAAGACAAAGTGCTGGCACGCTCTTCTCTCAGGTTGCAGGACGCCTGTGTCTTCATTARGGCACAGTGGATAGTCAGACTGATATAGCATGGACCCAGGAATAGAAAAAGCCTGGGGAGCATTGCTTACTCTGCCTCACAGGTTCTGGTTTTGGGGTTGGGTTTTTTCCCCCCCCTATTTATTCTTTTGTTTAGAAAAAGAGGACAGGGAAAAAATCTACACAAAAGAAATAGTTAATTTTCATCCGATGAAAATCTGCTTTCCTATATCTTTACGCTGAAAGGTAAACTAATTTGTTCAAATATGAAAATACATTGTAACCATACCGATATACCTCTTCCTATATGGAAGCACATGAGCACAAATGTTCCTACCTAGTCTCCCAAACCTCTACAAGAAGGTATTAGGAAAATCATTATATATATACAAACAGATCATCCATTGTCAAACATTATTTTACTATGGTACTAAGTTTCTATCTAGCACAGCAGTTTATCATCCTTTGCCCTTAATACATGATAATTTCAAATCATTTAATATTTTTATCCAAGACAGTGAAATTACAGAATGGTATTTTTAGAATTCAATATAATGGAAGGAAAGTTCAGAATTAATGAGAATAGCTAAGTGAGATATGGGAAGCAACTGAAAGAAGCGCTGTAGTGAGATCAAATAAATATGAATGTAACAAAATGAGTGGGGATCCAGAAACAGGAGGACAGCTGTTAATGGGAGCATGGCAAAAAGACATCTGAAAAAATGTTTTAAAAATATATTGCAACTCCCTCCTAGAAATCTTTAAACTCCTAAAATCTCAAAGTTAGAGGCATTGCAGCATTGATACGAGCTTTAAGAATGTTGTAGAYGAGCATTTTTCCAGAGCACTAAAAACATACACACATAAAGAGGACCGGAAGAGAACAAAGAAAACAGAAAGAACCGCAAAGGTACCAAGCAGAACAAATGTCAGCAGTAAATGCACAGAAGACAAAATAAAAACCTGAATGACGGTGAAGGTCAAAGAGGTAAYATATTTCTTTATGGAGAAAAACTTGATGGAGAAATAAATATTGAGACACAGATGAGCACAAATTTGCATCAAATTAAAAAAAATAATTCTGTCCCCATTAGACTAACAAGAAGTAAGAAATATGATGTGAGAGAGTCACCTGATTACAGAATTGGCATAGCCAGAAGGGAAGAAATTAAATATGCTTATTACCCGTAAACATATGCATTCCTATGTTCAGCTTCAAAATAATCTAAAAAATAACATAAAAATGACACGACCTTTCAAACATTTCACCTACATTCTCTATGGGAGTGAAATGTTGTTGCTAATGATAAAGGCATAGCCAGAGAATCTAGTGGCATAGAAATAATGGTGCTTGATTATACAAATCTGTTATTTTAAATTATATTAAGCAACATTAACATGCCTGAAATTTCATGACCATTAGCAGAACTGAGGAAAACCTGGTGTTCACTTTTTTGAAAGAACACTTGTTCTTTTCATTGTGGCACCTCAAACAGTTGAAGATCACATACAATGGTGGTAATGGTGTTTATCTTATTCTACCCTTCAGCACGACAGAAGCACTGCCTGGGGAAGGGGAATAAAACATGGCTTTCAACTGCCTTTGTGTGTGCTCTTTTTTCTGCTGGCATGAGTTCAATATATAGATAACTTCGCATATGTGGAGGGGCTTGACATTATAGCTGTAAATAACAGCACAACATAATACTTCTGTGCAGGCTCTGAGTGACTAGTAGGAGCCATCGGAGGTGAGGAAGATACCCCTGCTGCTTAATGTTGTAATCACCTAGGAAGAAAATAAGTATTGCATTCCTCAGTTCACATCTACTTAACATCACATGAGAGAATTGATTTCACGCGCAAACTAAGGCGGCTACAAATCTTAGGCCTTTTCTCAAATGTTGAAAACTAGCGTTGTTCCTTAAAGCTAAGTAGTTTAAACTTGTTACACCTTATGGGTATTGGCCCCTGTAGGTAGCATTTTTTTCAAAGTCCACATCTGTCTGTTAAAATCTCCAGAACAGTCCAATATGGGCTAGATTTAGTGTCACAGTCTGTCTAAGGGCAGGATACAGCTGTCTTGCCTCTGCTGCAGCCATTAGGGAGGAACCATTTCCTTCAGGCTGTTCCAAGCACATGGGAAGCAGGGGAAAAGTAGCGAGTGATTTTCCCTCTTCTTGGATACTCCCCTAAGAGACACTGACAGTCTTAAGAAAGATACTAAACAGCAAAGAATGGTTGGAGTGCTCTGATTTATCTCCCCCTTCCCTAATCATCCCCAATGTCCTGCTCCCAGAAAAGATAGAGGGAGCGAGTTGTCTATGGACTCCATAAGCACAAGGTGTCTGGGGAGAAACAGCCTGGCTAACCAGGCTGCATCTTTCTAACGATGGCTTATGGCTTTGGATTTTGAGTTGGCTCACATTCATCTGCATTGGAAAGCAGTAGACTATGTGTATCAACATGCAAAGGGCTGTGCAGATATACCTTTCTTTCTCATTGTTTGGTGGCTTATAACAACCTTTCATGACTAGAATGACTACATCATCTTTAAGCCCATATGACACTAAAGAAAAAGCCTTAAAAAATCTAATTTACTGAATTCACTGAGTGTTCCTGAATAATAGATTTACTGGTTGGGTACTCCTAAACATGCAAAATTGTTAGTTAATTACTGACAGCAGAATAAACCTTAACCTCTCCTAAATGCCCCTGTGACATTAACATTTCCTTTCAGATTTCTCTAGTTCCCATCTTGAACGTTGCTGAAGTTAACTCAGTTTAACTCCATCTTGAAGTTAAAATGAAAGGGTTTTCCTAATGGAGTTGAACTGTTGTAATTATAATAGCAGGCTCAGAGAGTGTAATTATAGTTCAGTTCAAAAAAAAAAAAAGTCCATTTCAGTATTGGTAGTTTCATATATGTTGGTTTCAGCACAGAGGTTGAAGTGAGTCATAACACAAAAGTGCAATCAATATGATACATGGCATATACTCCCTCCCCCTTCTACTTCATTTAGAGCACATATTGCTGACTGGGTTGCTGTTGAGAGAGACATTAATTTTCCACTGTTGCTTCAATAATATGAGACAAGGTGTTTCCCACAGGCCAAGCCATTTTCATCCTCAAGTGCTGCTTGTGTGCTTGTACAACTTGAAATATTCTTGAAGGAACAGTTGAACAGTGAGATTTATCACATGGAAGTGTTTCTTGGATCATCATCTTGATGAAATCTTTTGTGGGAAAGACTCCAAATGAATAATTATGATTTTTAACTTGATTAGTGCCAAATCTGTTGTGTTAATCCTACAGTTTAGATCACTTATGTTTTAACTTTTATTCTAATAAAAGTTTAATGCATTAATATACAATGCTATATAAATAAATAAGAAGGTTTAAGCATGACACAAATGAAAATTCTTCATGCCTTCAGCAAATTTTTTCTGAACTTTTTTCTTAACAGATTTTTCCAAATCCTGCCTTTTCATTCCAGTTCATAATGAAAATGCATTTTGAAATGCTGAAATGGGAGCTATGAAAAGACTGAACAACAACAACAGCTAAATGCCTGTACTGCACTGACAGTTACTTTTTGCTATTTCTGGTTTTCTTCTTAAACATTTATCAAGTGTCTGACCAGCTCTAATAAGCAGTGGCAGAAAGATCTCTAAATGCTCAGAATTCCAATGGTGTTTCCATGAGGAACAAAAGTCAGAAATTTTTTTTTTTCTTTCCAGATATCCCATTTCTGCAAAGAAATATTACAGGAGTAAGTATATTTTCTTAAAGTCTTGGTTTTGTTTGTTTGTTTGAATTAGACTATAAATAACATAAATACTAGGATATCTGTTTGGATACTGGGGTATAAAATGATCATATTTTTATTAACTGCTGGAGGACATTTTTCCTATTTTATCTAAACCAGTTTTCCTGCTTTTTCTCCTGGTCTGAATTTTAGTAAACTCAGAACTTTTAGTAAAATTAGAAGCCTTCTTCAAAAAGCAATTTAACACGATTTTAAAGAAAAAGAATGGTGAGTAGCACTAACCATTTCCCCAATCTAAATTAAACACAAATTAAGTGCTAAAGTGCCAAATTAACACAAGCCTTAATGATCTCTGACTTATATTATGCATAGCACCTGCAACTAGAGAAAAGTACTATAAAGTAAATGTACAGTATTTAGGCTTATTGTTTTGCTCTCCTTTGGCTCTGTTTTCAAAAATCCTCAGGCAAAGGAGATGCCTGAGATGCTTATTTAGAGACCCAGTTGCTTTGAGGTCCTGGAAATTAAATCCACAGTGCATCAATGTAAATTACTGCCCAAAAATAGGGCACAGTGGGGAATCTGGCTCTATGTTTAGTTTTTTTGTGTTTGTTTTTTTTGTGTGTGTGTTTTTTTATTATTATTTTTATTTTCTGTGTGTGTTTTATGTTTTGCTTATATGTTACACTTCTGAGGAAAACAAAAACAGCCGCCTCAGAATTCCTTCTGACAGGACAGGACAAGTTTAATAACTAAAACAAAATACATACATTTGTTCAAGGTAGTAACTGGGTCTCCAGCTACGCTACTGCAGTACCAATGAGGCATGCAGGCAGCTCTCTGATGGTATATTCCCTGGCTGCACAAGCTCAGCTCACACACAACTACAGACTTTTACTTTGTCCCTTCAGATGGAGCTCAAGAAGCAATGACAGGGGTATCTCCCAAATGGCACAGTCCCTGATAGCACCAGCTCCGCTCAAAGAAAAAAATACATACTTTTTCATGTTGCCCTTTCCCTGGGTTGAGATAAAAAGACTTTCCCAATGTTAAAACCTTCCACACAGTAAGATCAAATGAAAAAAAGTCAAAAGGAAAAGGAAAAGGACTTGTATTTTAATAACAACCCCTAGTAAAAGAAAGAAAAAAAAGACACAGCACAGGTCTCCAAAACCACGGTGTGTTTTGTTATTAAACATAATCATCTGGCATTTGAGGTGCTTATCCAAAGCACATTGCCAGCCAAGACTGGTTTTCCCCTTTTTTCTTAATCTGACTTTGTTCCGGGTGTGGGTGCCCAGGTGCAAGGGCAAAACACTGCCCGGCAGCCAGGGCAGAGGGAAACAGTCTGAGAAACAGCCCTGAGAGCTGGGAACCTGGGAAAAGGGGGAGGGGAGAGGTTTCTCACTATCCAAACTATTTTAATTGGAGAAAAACTAAATTAGTTTTCCCCAAGTCAAGACCTGGACGATCAGGCAGGTGGCCTGATTCAGACATCCACCTTCTCTCCCTGTTCCACTGTTTCCTAGCTGTTGGATTTACTGCTAAGAAGTTTAGACAAAAAGAAGCATTAGAGCCATGCATTTAGGCTGTCTGAATATAGAAGGAATGGTTCATCCCTTCAAAGTACAAAAATGAGAGTCACTTCCATGTCCTGTGGCAATTTTTTTCGATTTATACTGCATTACGAACTGCTACAGGAATTAAGAATTCCTTGGACGATATTTTACCAGCTAGAGTACAGCTCATACTGCCCTAGTTTTTGCTGATGTCAATCTGTCTCCTTTGCTGATGTGCACGAGGTCATTTAGTTCTGGAAAGATTAAATCAAATGATAATATGAACTAGTCAAACGGCTGGTAGGGCTGTAAGTAGGTTTGTATGGCTTGTCTACCAGGATCTCAGGATCCAGTTAAAGTTAGGAAAAATTTTAGTTCTAATGAATGAGGAATCAGGCACAGTTCATGAACCAGGGCTGCTTATTATTAATTATTGATATTGCAGCTCCATATATGGGTCCTAGCTAATAAGAGAGTTTCATTGTGCAGTGTAACTACACCTACCATGAGACACTCCTCCTCCTAAGGCTTACAGTTCAAATGGAAAGATAGATAAAGGCTAAGAAAAAAAGAAGGGGAAAAAAAAAACCACTCAGAGGTGACAGTACTTACACAGGACCGTACTCCAAGGTCAATGGCAGAAACAGGGAGAGAACCAGCTTTTTTAAGTTTTAGCCATGCGAGATTCACGCTGAGCCCAAATGTTTTTGCCGCACGTGAACACAAGCAGGAACAGAGATCCCTTCCTGCCTTAACCGTTAATTCTGTTCTGACCCTGAAATCTCAAACGCCTCCAAATGTACCCACAGCTGCTTCAGTTTGCTCCCTCTTCCTCTGCTAACTCCAAATTAGTATGCTGCTGATGGCTTCTTCCGGTAAGAAAGTATTATCGTTCCTCTAAAACACGACAGGCAAAACAAACACATTACAGCATAAATGGAAAATAATTGCACGCACTTTAGCTGCTCCACTTTCTGTCTCTGTCTATCTATCTGCTCCGGAGAGGGGAAAAAAGCAGGTGTGTCCTGTATATACTCTTGGTAGGGACGGCCAGAGATCGGCACAGAGGACAACAGGCGTATCTGTGTATGTCACATTCCTCTTTTTTCCTTGTAGATCCATCTAGCCAGATCTAAAACAATAGCAGCCACATCATTTTATCCCATTGAGGAAACTACTGTGAAGTCATAAATTCGATCTGTTACCTTCTAGAGTCAGAGTTTTGCCTCTGACTTTCGTAGAAACTGGCTCTAGTGTGGAGAAGGATGATTTAGCACATAACACAGTGAATAGCTTTTAACCAGATACTTTGTAATTTAATAAAGTGTCTGTGCAATATTTCTAAGTTGAAGAGGGCAAACCCTGTTAGGATTGAATTTTTAATTAAAATTGTTACTGCCTCTTTCCCCTTTTGGTGTCAGAGAGATCATTTACATTTTCAACATAATTTCCTTTAATATCTAAATAAATGTTCCAGTTAATGAAAGCATTTAAGCAACTTTTTAATGAAAAAGTGAAATATAATATATAGGGCTGAGACTAATTTTCTTGAATTTTAACACACATGTGGAACATGTTATGAACTAAGGAAAATATTTTGAACCTGATGGGCTGTAAATTACAACCCTTGGTGTATATTCAATGTTTAATTAATTTTCTTAGTCATTCTCCATAATCCTAATAGCTGCCTGAAAAAAATTGTAGATGCCTTGGGGCAGGCAGGGAGTTGGGGGGGATCGTACATTTACATTTCTGAGATGTTTAAAAAAAGCTTAATAGCCAACAATAATAAATAAAGAACATAAAATGTTTCAACGGTACTCAGTAAAAAGCCTGTTCAGGTTATACTTTTATATAAAGCAAGTGCCTTTTTTTCACTCCATGAATATAGTTAGAGATTTATTCTTTCTTAACATCCTAAAAYAAAACAGTAAAGAAATATGCACTCTTCCATTGCATTTCTTATGTTAAAAACCAATGTTTAAGAAATATCACTGCAGTGACTAGAGAAAGAATATATTATCTGCCAAAACAGTCATATTAAACCACAAGAGTGGCTTAGATGTTTAAATGACTTACATACCAAACCATAATTAGGGATAACTCAAGTCTTTCTTTTTCTGTTCAGAAATTCTACCTCAGCCAGAACCTATGTAAACTTTAAAGAAGCATACTGTATAGCTGCCTGATCTCTAAAGAGGTATAGTTTTTGGTTTTCTTGGGGTTTTTCCCCCAGCTGATGTCATATCTTCATCGGACTGAATGTTTTTAATAGCTGTTTCTGTCTAATTACATTTTACAAATAATGCCTCTTCAGAATTTTATTGTAAACCGATTTTATTGTTTATGACAAAAAATAGCTTGCAAAAGAATACAGAGGATTTTTTTTTTCCACCAAAGGATATATAGCATACAAACATTTCTAACAAGCAGCATAGTAAGTTTGTTCTCTGTATAGTATAACTTAATGTGATACATGCCTTCAACTGATGTTATTTCAGTGACCCAGAGCTTGCTAGCTAGAGTTCACAACCTGTACATTTCACCTACCTGTTCAGGTTCATTTCACACAAATATCATGATTCCAGATGAACCGCAGTGCAAACAAGTTCTGCTTCATCTTGAATAGTGCAATATCATCTGGGGACCAATTAAATTGACCTCTATGTGGTAAGACTGAGACCAGAGTTTCCCTTTCATTTGACTGTAAGATAAAGATGTGAGTGGTCAAGAATCTCGTTGCCATAAAGATGTATCCTTTGGGCATACATGGGAACTGTATGCATAATAAATGCAGTTATCAAGAACATCCAAGTCTCTTAAAAGAGTTGAACATTTTATTGAATTTTAATAGGCCTTCACGTTGTGAGTGAAAAAGTTTTTCCAGCCGGGGGTTCCTAAACATCCTAAGCAAAGGGAGCTATTCAGTTACCCACCCTGGGGTCACGAGCAAAGCAGTTTGCTTAGCCCACCTCCAAGGGCTCAGAAAGTGCCACAACTGCCTGAGCAAAGTTGTTGTGTCTTTACCTCAAAAGGAGTTACCAGCACTGGGCCAGTCTGACTTCTGCACAAAAGTAGCCTTTGGTGCAAGCAATCTGCAGGACAGTTTGGGTCCCTCTGTTTTTCAACACCCAACTGTGCAAAACTGATTAGCGAGGGTTTTTAGAGAACAGATCACACTGTGGATGATACCTTACATTCTGAGAATAAAACGTTTTAGAAAGGATAGAGAAGTGATCTTGGATGTTTCGAACTTCTTTATTGAGTATCCAGAACTACAGAAAAAATGTTGAAAGAAAGAATCAGTAAATAACAAGCGGAACAAAAAGCAAATATGGTTTTAGCACATGTAGGTTGTGACATTTATCTGATATCTTCCTTTGAAAAAAATCAAGGACATTTCTTTGATAAGGATTTGCTAGACGAGGAAAATCTATTTAACTTAAGAAGGGAACAAACTAAACGAGAGACAACAATAGCTCACATTAAAAAGTGGCATATCAGGCTCAAAGGCAGTTACAAAGTTTCTGAAGGGCTGGTCTTGGTTCTGACTTAAACATTCTCATTCAGGACCCTGGTACTAAATTCAGCCTGCTAATTCTGTTGCTATGTAAAGTAGAGATACTGACAATACAGGAAAAGATCAGAATCTTACTCTGGAGAAAAAAAAAAAAAAAAAAGACCTTGAGGACTGGAACAAGGAAATGGCATGAGATTTCATAGCAAAGTGCAAGGTCATGCATTTGGGGATTAATAACAAGAATTTCCTCCTTCACATGGGAAGTCATTAGTTGGAAATGTCAGAGGAAGAGCAAGATCTAGGTGTATTAGTCAATTATAAGATTACTATGAACCATCTCTGTGAAGTAGCCATGAAAATGTCAAAAGCAATCCTAGGATTTTTCAGGCAAGGTATTTCACAAAGAAATATGGAAGTATTAATGTCATTGGAGCAGGCACTCCTAATACATCATCTGGAATGCTGCATATAATACAGGTCCATCATGTTCGAGGAAGATGTATTGAATGTCAGGTATATTTCCGCTGAATGTTAAACCTGAGCTCACTGCAAGCAAGCCTACTTACCACTGCTGTGAAGTCCCCAGTCAGGCACTGATATCAGCTGTGATGTTGAATTAGTTATTCCCAGCACCTTCCTCCTCTTTTCCCTTTATGGAGGTGGTCTCATTGGAGTGTTGTTAACTGCAGTCGCTGTTCGGACAAGGCTGTGTAAGCACAACCTGGAACGGCAGCAGAGAAGAGCCACACCGATGATCATCGGACTAGAGAGCTTCTCTTGCAAGAGGAGCCTAAAAGATCCTGGGTCAATTAACCTAGAAAACCTGGTGCTGTGATGGGATATATTAAACCAGTTCATTCATTCTTTCAAAAGAATGAAATCAGTATATTTAAGGCAGAAAATAGAATGCATTTCAGTATCACCGGAGGAGGGAGGGAAGCATGTTTTAAATCTGAAAGTGGTCTTCCTTACAGAATTAGACCTTTCTGTTTTCAAACCCCTCTTTCCACACATATTGCCCCCCATCCCACCCTGCCACACACACAGTCTTAGTGTGCAGACACCAGGCTGCCTTGTAACTTTTAATTTTAAATTTTGACATTTATAAAGCTTTCAGTTGTACAGTTGACTCAATGAAATATGGTAAAAGCTGCATTTTCCAATTGGAGTTAGTGATATCACACTGCATAACAGCTGGCATTAAAATGTCACCGTTGTTTTCTTTATTTAGTATCTTCTTCCAGTCTTAAGTCTACCCAAACACCACCACAAAGTAGGTAAACGTGACTGTAAAATATGAAACTTGTTTTAGGTTTTATCTTTGTGCATATTATTTCAAAGGAATAACAGCCTCCCCATGGAAGGAATTTACAGTGTGTAAGGGTAACATTATATTAACTTAAAATGTTTGACTTCTGAAAAAATACCCACCAACCAAAACATTTGCCACAGCTAGAGAGGTGAATGATGTCTGGGATGTTAAGCTAGAAGGCTAACCTTCACCACAACATAGGCATGGCCCAGATAAAATAACTGGGACTTGTGCCAATGTATTTCAGGAAGAATTTAAGTCAAATTACTTAGTATTTACTAACAGCAGCTGTTAAATTTGAATAATTTGCAGTACCTTAAATGAAAGTTACAAGGCTTCAAGTGAGACACTTGTGAACTGCGCTGCTTTAGTATACATGTGGCACTAATTAATCTCTCAAGACTTTGTTCTTGAGTTTGTACAAGGCATTAAAAAACCTCGGATGAACTGTTTCGGAAGCACATTTTACTGCCTCCAAAGTCCTGAGCAGGAATTTGGAAGAAACTTCTTCGGGCTTTCCGACAGTACTGATGGAGGCCAATGCACTAATTGATATTTGGACATCCTTATGGCTCTACATCTGAAAGTGTAGAAGAACAATTTTTCAAAATAAGAAAATAGCCACACTCCCCCTCTGCTTCACTTTGAGAAGGGACTGGGAAAACAAGATAATGCTGAATTGGAAATTAATGGTGTTTTCCATGTGGGCTCTAGACTTCCTGAGGAAAATGAAGGTCACTCACTTCTACCACAGGCCCCAAACAAACTTCTGTTCTTAGGCATGGTTGCTGTTATAGAAAACTACAGCATAAGAGCTTTAAGAAGTAGCAATCGCAATGGTAATTTGTGACATATTCTCATGGTGGATAGACAAAGTAGCCAGAATAACAGAGTTTCACAGAAGTTTATGGAAGAATAAGGTGAAAAAGAAACAAGATCCTCTGAAACAGGAGGGTTCTGCAGACAATCTTACCCTGTAGTCCCATTACACGTGGTGCGTACGCTCACAGTTCCTCAAGTCGGACACATGCATAGGGCGTAAGTGCCCACACAAGCACAGGTTGCCTCACCACTAGACTTGGAAGCCTAGCTGGGTCAGCTGTCACTAACACAGCTATTAATAGTCCTAAGGAAAAAAAGTGATTATGCATACAAGAATTATTTTAATTGCACAATTGTACTCTTCACTAGTGCAGATATATAACTACCAAAAATCCTTCCCATTAATGACTCACGTCAAAGCATTTAGCAATAGTATTTTCCATATTCTGTTCCTCGCCATTATTTCATAAAATCTACTCTGATTTTCTTCAGCAAACCACTCTGTGAACCTTCAAAACTCGTCCACTATTAATACTCCTACATTTTCCATCTGCTAACATTAACTTTACTGCTGATACTAGAGAGACAAAGGTAATAAGCTTTCTAATAAAAGAGTGAAGTTAGATTATTTAACTTTCTCATTGATTTTTTTTTTTTTTTTTTACTGTTCAAATTCAAGAAGGATTGAGGGCTGTAATAAACAATTTACACGGTGTAATTAGGTTTAGAATTTGTTATGGGAATATTAGATGAAAGGGGATAGGAATGCTTTCAATAGGTTAGCTTGTTCTATTGTAACAGAACAGAAGGTTATGCAGAATCTTCACAAATGTATTCCATGCAGGCTAATGTTTTCTTGTACATAATCTCTGCTTCAAACTGATTAAACAATGATACCAGTAAAAAGTTCTCAACTATTTGTGTTTTCTGCATTTTTTAAAATTTACGCAGCATCTTTGTGTCATTAAATGATAGCCCCTGTCTGAGTTTAAATGATTTCCTTCTATGATAAAGACAGATCTGTTTTAAAATACCTAGTGGGATTTTGGCTGAAAAAAATGTGCATGAAGCAATAGCACTCTGATTCCGTTAACTAATCAAACTAAATGTAAAATCTATTTCTGTAGACTCTCATTCTGGTCCATTGTCATTCAGACACCAAACTAATGAAGACTGAGAAAAATATCCATTTTTTAAATGATGCAAGCAGACCAACATGTTTTAATATAGCAAAGGCTTGGAAAGGAAGACATTAAGGGAACGGCATCAAAACACAGAGTACCTACATCAAAGACTAAGATTTTAGCAAGGCAAAATGAGGATAAAAAAAAATAGAACAAAACTAAACTTCCAAATAACTAATTAAAAATAGCTTTTATTTCACAGCTTATTTTCATTACAGTTTGATTGCCTTTGTCAAAATTACTGTTGTAATATCAGATGTGCAAAACAAGGAGGGTTTCTTTTTGAAGTGTACTCTTAACGGTTAATTTCACTTGAGCTCAGATAAGCTTCAGCTAGCCACTTTGGAAGATTTCCATTAAATGTCATGCATAATTACATAAAACTTGTAAAAATTTATAATCATCATACTTTTGGATGCTTTCAAGATTCTGGAGAACCTCTTAAGCATTACTAGTCTGCTACTCAGCTTTCCTGTTAAGCAGCCAGCTGCCTTGAAATTCAATTAAAAAAATGTTTTTCATTCATTTTCCAAGTAATCAATTTAAACTTGAACAAAAATATTGAATTGACTATGAAGAAATGTGGCTGCTACATTCCATAATAAAATATGGTAATTTGGCATGGCCTGTAATTGATGTTGGTTTTCTTAAATAACATACTGCAGAATTTTCATTTGAGAAGAGGTTGTTTGGTTTTACTTGCCTTCTGTAGGATTAAGAAAACCACTGTATCTGATTATTAAGAAAAAAAAATTATTTTCAGAAAAATTACCAACACTGTGAGCAATACCATCATAATGGTATCTCTCAATGGCTGTTTTACAAACCAGTTATCCCAAATTTCTGATCTGTCCAAATTGATCAACGGCTAGTTCCTCTGGTCTCAGCTGGCATGTAGTTAATAAGCTGTGTGTATGAATCCCATTTACATGGCTGAATAAAGGGTGATCAGGCTGCATTTTAATAGAAGTGTAAGGCTCAGTGTCAGAAAAGAGCTGTACAAAAGTTTAAGCATTGCTCTAGAAGGCAAAAAATACTATTTTGTCTCAAAAAAGCTCATCAGCTTCCAATAGATTAGTAATATACCAAAGAGTTAATGTGTTATTTGGAGAATGTGTATTACAAAGTCTTAACAAAATTAAGAATAAAAAAGAAGTCCTAACGTTAGGCAAAGAAGATGTTTTAACCTGAGTAAAAACTTAGGTTGTATTCAATGTAAGTGATTATATGTATGCCTAAATCAATGACCTCTTAAATGACAGGACATCTAAATATGTGATGCTTACATAAAAAGTAAATCACTGATGCTGTAGATATACTAAAAACCACAGAGAGAATGTCTTTTGGATAGTACACAGGGTGAACAGCATCCTGATTTTTTAGAGAAGGAGCAATAGACAAGTGCCCTTTTCTTTATTGCTGTGTGTCTGTCTCTATAGTATTTTCCATATTTAAATATATTTATTTTATAAATAAACTGTATTTTTAGACTTACTTTTTATGTTGTGCTACACTTACTTACCATGGCCTTCAAGGTGACAAAAAATTGTTCTGAGAGAACATACTTACACTAGGCAATGCAGTTGGTAGTACTTTGTCTTCACCCTTCCTCCTTCTCCATTTTATCTCTTGGTGGTCTGATACATACTTTGTCAGTGCCCTGCCTTTATAATGAGTTAGAAAGCGTGAGAGTGTATACTATTCCCAATATGTAGATTTTCACACTAGCTCACATACTATGAAAAAAATATTTTAAAAGTCAGATCTGGAAGGGAAAACAATATAACAGGTGATGCCTCCGATTTTCAAGTAGTGGCAGTGGTAAACAAAGCTTTCTTTTACATGGAGGAGTCTTTTAACTCAAGTGTGTCACAGTTTAGCGCCATTCACAAAAAGCCTTGGATTTCATGAATTGGCTACACAAGAAATTGTAGTTCTCACTAAGGTTTTTTTGAATTGAAGCAGTCTCAATAGCCACATAATAAAGATCCTCGGGGTCAAGACTAGACCAAGTTTGGGAGATTACAGGGGAAAAAGAAGGTTTCTGGCTCTGCAGCACATGGCCCTACCCTAGCTCCAGGCCAGGACTTCCTTCAGATACGCAGTACTCGAAGCCACTGTGCGATGGGGGCTGCACCACAGCCTGCTGAGTGCCCAAAGAGAAGGCACGTAATCAGAGCCGAGACTGAGCTCAGAAACAGATCGGACATCTCAGCCCCTTCTTTGGGTAATGTGATTGGGCTCTCTGCTGCTGTCACCTAAAAGCATCTCGAAGTATATGTCGAAACCTTTTGCCATGTTTTCACTTATCTCAGGCTACAGGTGCAATATTGTTTATTCCATCCCCCCATGTTAGTTTGCCTCCATCATCATCACGTCAAGCTCCTGTGCAGTGATGCATGCAGCAGGAGTGCTCCTTGTGTGCTAAACACTTCAGGTTGAATTCCAGGGGGGTCATCAACTTCCAAATCCCTAAAATACCAGGCCAGAATCAGTTCCGACTTCTGTTTCACCAGAATGCCTTCCCTGACTTCAGGAATACAATCAAGTACAGAAACAGATCTTCTGTTTGATTATAACGCGTTATCTGGTATATAACACAAAACAATGCAAATGAAAACCACAGTAAAAATGTGGGGTTAGGGTGGTCTGAGCCAGGTTAGATAACCTCATAGATGCCACTATGCTTTTGCTGTCCAAAGGACTGGTTCTCCTCACTCACTGGTCTTCTCCTTTTTCACTCTCCGATATAGGATGCAGCTGTTCCATGAATTTGTCTTAAAATTATGGTAGTCTGTTGCCCAATTCTGATTATGGAAAATGCCACAACATGTGAGCAGCTGTTACACAAGGAAACACAGCATTCCAGCTAGCAATGCGTTTTTCAGGAGAAAAGTTAGCTTTAGAAAATGTTTTACTCTGACTAACAAAAGACTTGTGCCGAAAAGTATCTTAAATGCCCTGCTAGCTCTAGCAGAGAAAGAAGGATATCTGAACACCTCCCTGCGTACTTTTGTTTTGTGCCCTAGGATATTCCAGGCAACCTACTTCAGATGACTCCCTTCTCATACTTTACCAGCTTATTTAGAGAGGTATAATATATCAGCAAGCAAATGCAGCATCTTCCAAAGCCTGACGTTGTGCAATGATAGGCAACGTGCAATCACAGTATGTCACTTTCTTGTATGATATTATTCTACATAACTACGAACATACTCCCTGATGTCAGCTACAATGTACAGGGAACTGCACTTCTCTTGGAACATATGCTGACAACTAAAATATTGAATGGAAGCACAAAGCACTTACTGTTGTGGGTTGGAGCTAGTCAAACAAATCAAATGCAAATTGAATATTTCTTGTAATTATCCCTCCTTTCAATATTCAAATGTGGGGCGGGTACAGGGGGGATTAATTTAGATTAATGCTTTTTCTTTTTTTTTTAAACAAAGTATTCTTCTTCCTGAAGTGGTCTCCCAAGTCACTTAAGTGTTGTCGAAATAGAGATGTCAAAAACTTCTGACAATTCATTTCCAATAAATATTTCATCCTCTCCCTGAACCTTTGACTTTCCTCCTAATTATGGAAAAGATGAGGTTGCTTTTTTTCATTTTGTGTTAGAGGCAGCTCAGCAGCAGTGAAAGAAGAATAAAGCTTTCTACAAATCATAATACCTAAAGCTGACACCTGATCCATTCAGAAGAATCAAAAAAAAAAAAAGGACTAGGTGCTGCATTCTCCTTTCAACATAACGAGACAGTCCTCTGCCATGATTTGACTTTGGACATTTTGCTTATCAAAAGAGTCATTCATACCTGGTGCACTATTTCAACACTATTTCAAATGTAGAGACATGAGAAAGGAATGGTGTAAAGAAGGCACAGACAAAAGGATAAAAACTGAGACTCTTTACTTGAAAAACCTAGGACTGAAGGTAGTTAGATAACTTAGATAACAAGCTACAAACTATAAACAAATTCTTCTGCTCCACTGACAAGTCAGTGTTGCTGGAAGATTGTATTTTGTCAAAATGTGCTAATTTTAAAGAAAAACCAGCAATGAGAAAAATCTAACATCTCTCATTTTATATAACTATTACAACATTTCATTTTCATAACATTGAATTATTTAATTGTATTTGTACCAATTTGATGGTTTGCATTTGACTATAGTTTGAATTTAATGCCATATTTTAGCATATTGGAAAAGTCATGAAGAAATGAAAGGATTTTATTGGAACAAAATGCTGTGACATCGGTACAAAATATCAACATCAATATTGTTTCACTATTAGTGTTTGCAAATCATGCATGCAGACTTCCTTCTAATTGATGCAACTTAGAAGACTGAATACTGCTATTTGTAGATTTAGCAAGCAAAAGTAGTAATTACCCTGAATCTTGGTTAGCAACATCAGCTTCAACACAGAAATAGAACTCAAAAACGTAGAATAGAATCCACAAAATGTTGCATTTGATACTCTTGAAATTTATCTGACTGACCAGCTTTCTAGTGTATGCGAGGGTATAATTCAGCTTTATATGAAATGGCACAGGATTTAAATTCACTTACAAAATGTGAGAACTATCAATGTTACACAATCATTGAGGTTGTAACTAGAGATGTAGGCTACCTCATTTCCAATATTTCAACTGAAAAAAAAGGGCTCTGAAATATTTGGCATTACAGATTCCTACAGTTAACTATTTCAGGCTACATTCTTCTTCTTTTCCATCTGCTTCACCGTGACTTTTAATTATTACATAAGACTTTGTACGTAAAAATACTGTGTTGAATGAATACTTCTATGCATCTAAACATGTAAGAAACAATAATAATAAAAAAACTCCAAACACCAACAAAAACAGTATTAAAGCTGAAGGTTATCTTACAATTTCAGGATTGCTAGGTTTAGACCATCATGGGAACAGTATTCAAGTATGAGTACATTTAAGTACGACCAATGATGTGTAATGTCCATGAACCCTTCAGTGTAGCCATGTTTCTTAAACCTTTTGAGCCATTTAATCTGCCTGAGCTCTTCTGCAAAGATTTTCCCTGACAGACTGGCAACAAAAGAAACAATGGCCTTTCCCTAAATAAAAAAAGATGCAGCTTTGGGCAGTCTGCCTTTACAAGCGCCAACAACATTTCTTTCAAAGGCACCTGCTGTTGCACATCAACCCTAGCCTGCAAAGGACAGCAACAATGACAGCATCCTTTTTTCCGCTGTGTGAAACTGCAGTCATGAATTGTATACTGAAGGCTTTAATTTATGGCATGCAAACAAGCCTGGGTTTCCTTAACCTTCAAAATCGCGAATCATAAACATTACCAAAGMGGGTAAGGGGAAACAAACCATTTCAATAGAAATTAACTCACAAAACATTTGTTTTTGAAACATGCACTGCCTTTCCAGTGTATATAACTGAGCTTGAAGCTGCAGGTTAGACTCCCACATACAGAAAGCACAGATTAGCAGCCATTAGCATCTTTGCTGCTTTAGTGTTTGTCCAGGACCATTGAGTTTGCTTTTACATAGGGATGACCCTACTGTGATGGTAAGAGGAGTAAAGTGCCATCACAACAGCTGCATCTTAACAATGCCAATTCCCATGACAGCATGTCTGAAAAGACGCTCTTGGTGAGAACATAAGGATTCATCACCACTGTGCTGGCAGAGTTAGGATTATTACTGGAGCTGTCAGAGAAACTTTCAAGATTTTCTTTCTTTAAAAAGCCTGTCATAGTGGGGTCCTCCTTCCTTTTTTTTTCCTTCCCCTTTTTTTTTATTTTTTACAAAAGCCTTTCTTGCACTAGAATTGTCTTAATAAATCTATTATCAAATGWTAAATGAGTAGTGATTTTAAATTTTGATTGGGACTGAGATTCTCATCAACTTTGTCCTGTGTTAGAAATGACCAGAAACCTGTATCCCAGACTGATGCGTAAGTATCCTGATAACCACAATCTGCCTTACAGGGTTACTGAGGTGCAGAGGCTTAACAAAAACTAACAAAAAATGTGGGGTACCTGAGACCAGAAGAGTAAAGTATTCCAAAAACAAAAGCCTGACATTTAAAGGTCTGATTTTTCTGTTTTCCTAGTGTCAGCCTTTATTGCATGCATCTCGAGAATAAGTTGAAGGACATTGAGGAGCTGCAGTTCTTTAGAGGATAATGGTTTGATGCCTGAGACTGCAGCAAGATCCAAATGTTGGGAGACTGTAGTTTGGACGCCTGATTTTCTAGATAGTAATTTTTCTCTTATTCTTTTGTTGATTCCGAGAGCTATATATATTAGCCTGTTTTTCAAAGGACGCTTCTTCTAATTTCTCATGGGAGATATTTCTTAAGTTCCCTTTCTAATTGGAACACGATTGGTCCATTTTTTTTCCCCCTCATTCATACTCACATCATTTACAAAGAAAGCTTATGTAGCAGTCTTTTAAGAGTTCAAAGATTTTTTGTCCCTTGTGTTTGTGAAAGACAGGGAGGCTGTCTCTTGAAGCAAGGATGTCTTTCAGTGCAGACCTTAGAAGAGACTACTTGCTGTGGAAAAACTTGAGTGAAAGAGAAAAAAAAGAAAATCAGTAGGCATGGATAGCCAAGCAAAATGTTAGGTGACCCTGTTCTTGGAGCSGAACAAGTTACTAGTTTGACTACTGCATTAAGGAGTTTCTTCAAGGGTCACAATACTTTTCCACAATTTAGATGGCAGAGGGGTAGAGGAGAGAAGGGAGAGCAAAGAAGCCATTATTAGGCTTATTCTAATAGTGGTGCTAAGCATCATGGTTGAGGTAACCATTCCCTAGACCATAGGGATTTCTAGACCGGAACAAAACAGTGGTCCATCTAATCCAGTATAGTATTTCTGGTAGTACATAACCCTGTAAAGCATAACCTCCACATAATGCTTTTAAGTGTGGTATTCCACGGACAGTAATTTCATCTTGATCCCAGCTCTCAATGAATTTATTCTCTGAAGCAGTAAAATTCGCTGCTATGAATTAGGTAGTGCAGCCACAGGTATTAATTGGCCTATATTTTCATAATTTAAATGTGTTTTATGTTTATCTGTACTCTCATAGTATGCAAAGAGAAGTTGACAGATTCACTGCTCCCTTATTATTTGTATTTTCAAATATATTAATCTATCTTGAGATTTTTAGAAGATTCTCATTTTTCATTACATCTAACTAAAGTCCTGTACACTTCAAAGTTATTTGTTTAGCCTTTTTGAGCTGTCTAGTTCCTTCTTAGCAATAGGAATGATAGTAAGAGTAAAATAATACATGCATGCATACAAATATCCATTTTAAAATGGTTGACATATAATTTCAAAAGAAATAATGTTTTCAAAAATTCCCTCCTGTGTCATCAGAAGACAAAAAATGGACTACCTGCACACTTTTTTTTCTGTATTACTAGTAAATATTAGCACTGTTCCCAAAAGTCAGTAGATTTTTTGCATGTGTTTTCTTTCACTTTCTAGTTAGTGTGTCTGTGTTTTCTAGAGAAAAGCACACAGATAAAAGTATAGGTTTTGGTTGTACAACTACAAACCTTAAAGAAAGCTAGCTCACAGGCTGATGTTTCAGTGTGATTATAAATAAACACAGAAATACACATGCTGAACTACAGGGTTGTTTTCTTTTTCTTTCTAGAGCTAGTGCTGAAATATGTAAATCTTAATTGTAAGAGCAAGCATTCCAATAAAAATGTTTCAGTGACTTGATAACTTTAAAAGTGCTCTGGAACTTAAAGGGATTCTTTTTGTTTTCTTTGATGAAAAAGAACAAGTAATTACAAGACAGCAACTATTCAGAGAAGTTCAAATTATCTCATTTAATTTGATGTAGATATAAAGGTACTGGTTCACAATAACACATCAGCAATATTGAAATACATCTGTCGGTTTTAATGTTTGAAATTCAGATTATGTGCCTGCATACAAAATAAGGCAAATAAGAGTTATTGTTTACCTTGTATGTCATCTTCGTAGCTTTGAGCATAACATAAAGCAGCTTTTGTTCAGATATGTCTTTATTTTCAAAAGATGGAAGTATGAATTTTACCTACATTTCATTGTCCTCTGAAAAAAAGAAATGATAATTTTATTCCTTTTATTTATGAATGAATAATTTGATAGGAAGATCATTCTTGCATTGGATCTTTTTTTCCCAAATCAACAGAAAGAATTTCTAGTAGTAAAAGGGAAAATGATGTATAAACCACACTCAATGTTTAGAATGCTCTGGTATTGTGAAAGGCTGAAATATAAATCTCCAAAGTACTCAAGGGATGAGTTTCAGTATGGGATCATTTTGCTATTTCGAAGAACAATTAACTTATTAAAAATTTAGAAACATGTCTAATTTTATTCGTGAACATATCTAACACTTATTAATTAAATTTCTCACTTGAGAAAAAAACAATTCAAATATGAGCTTAAGTGTTTTCTTACATACTTACATCTCTGTGAAGTCATTGAAATGTAAGCAGGTGCTTTCATAACCACAAATATTATCTTGGTTACTGAAAAACATTTTTCAAAAGAATGACATGTAAATAACTAGCATATTCAGGGCTAAGTATCTCTAAAAATATGAAAAGTTTAACAAGAAAAAAAGGTCTGTGCAATTTATTTTGACTTGTATGTCATGACTGTATTCCCTAGACCAGATCATTCATTTGCTTAGTGTGTTCAAGTTGGAATTCGAACTTCATGACTCAAGTTCATCTGAGCAAGTCAGAAAACATTACTTTTCCTTGCTAACGTAGCCTCACAGTTCAGCATTAGCACAAGATTGTACTTGGCCACCAGAGACAGCAAACAGTGGAAAAGTAAGTTGTTACATACTGGAGATTTGTTAGAGTTTCCATTTGGTCCCTAATTCTTTCACAGTCACTTCAACTTCAGTCAGGTCTCCTCTGTGAATACTCCCTATCCCCATGCTGCCCAACTTTTCCATCAGTATTTTCTTCCCAGGGTTTCAGTCAAATGCAATTTATAAGCCTGATAGTCAATTGAGACTGACTCCATTGTTTAATCTGCTATGGTTTGCATGTCAAATCTTATGCTAGTGTAAAATTTGTATTTGAATGTATTTATTTTTTTACACAATGGGCAATTTACCTAAGAATTCCATTAAAGAACAGAAAAGTTGTTGTTCTAGTAATATGCACTTCCGGAGATATGGTGCAACATACCAGTACCATGTTTTGCCTCTGTTTGTTACTTTGCCTTGGCTGTGCCACCACAGCTTCTGGGCATCTACACAATAAACATGACTACTGAGCTGATCTTCATTAAGAATAACTTGGGGGTTTTTGGTTCACTGATCCAGCCTGTTGCCTATCCAAAAAGGGGTAACATTCACACAGCAGAGGAGACAGGAACTCTTTAACCTACCTTGCTACCTTTAACCTACCTTGTCTGTGAGACGTTTCTGTCTCTCATGCCTGAAGGATGTATGCACCGTCCAGCCTGTCACCATTTTACTTTACTGTACTTCATAGTATGTATTAAGAGATATATAGTTTCGGATTAAATGGTCAAAAGGTGCATTTCCCTGTGAGTTATGAGCCACAATCTGTCTTGACCTGTGGTTGTGGATTGATTTCAGTTGAATTAGGAAGGATACAAGCTGCAACAGAATTTGCTCTCATGTCATAGAGCAAAGCCCCACAAGTTCTGACTTGCTCCCCTTTCGTATTATAGCTCTGCATCCTCCACTTTTGTTTTTGTCTATGGGCTATAAACATTGGTCATTTGTACCAAGCCTCAGGGGGACACTGATCACAGCATGGCATGAATTTTATCCTGCCCGAAACAAAGAATCCTGCCAGGAAGCATAGATTGGGGGGGCGGGGGGAAATAGAGGAAAGGAGAAACAAACAAAGCAAAATAACTGAAATATGTTTGGGAAGGACTTCAAAACGTAATAAACTAATGACATYGCTGTCATGCTCTGGCAATCTAATTTGACCGGAATAGCATTCATAATCAGGATGCTTGAACAGACACGAAGCTTTTCTTTTACTAGGTGGATTCCATGTATAACAGTATTTGGCTAAACCTAGAGGATGAAATAGAAGTGGAAATATGATTAATGACAAAAATCATAAAGCCTACCATCTCTTCTAGCATTTAATATTGACAATATGACTTTCAACCCAAATTTGTAATACTTAGGAATGATCCAACAGGTTTCTGCATTTACTTGGTGAGAACTGAAAAAAAAAAAAAAATTAGGGACAGTTGAATTCAGTCCTTTACTTTAAAATATGTTCCTGTTTGATACAGAACATACTTGCAGCACTTTAAAGTGTTTTGGCAAAACTTCATAATAGGCAAGACTCTCAGTCTGCATCCGAGCTGGCAGAAGTACATCATTTATAAAACCCAATAGAGCAATGTCAGTTGCGTGACAGGATATCTTAGTAGTAGCTTAGGAACTCTACTATATTTTATCTCTGGCACTGCAAGTTTTTCATTTGGACAGCAAACTGCTATGATGGAAATTATATCTGTGTATTTTGTTCTTCACTTACTCAAGAATTGTTTTTCAACAATTACAGAAGACCACAGGAACACTCGATCCGGTACATCCTCTCTCACAAAACCACTCCTTTATTCCCTGCAAAGACTGTGCACTGGTCAGAAGACTAAGAGGTCATTGCTGAGAAGTCTTTACTTGCATGTAATGAGGCTCTTACGTATCATGTGTGGAGGGAAGTACTTCTGATCTATTTCTCTAACTATGGATTTGCTGAACCAATTCAGAACGAGACAACTTTTTTTCCTTTCATATAGAATTTACATAGTTCTATTTTTTTTCTTTTCTTTTTTTTTTTTTAAATTGCTGCCATTTATACATACCTTGGACACGATGTTTAAAATTCTGGAAACAGCAGTTTTCAAGAATGCCAGCAGTCCAYGGGTGTAAACTCTCTAAGAACTTTTTGACATCTTTTCTTCTGGCTACAGATATAGCAGCTTGAGTACCTACTGCTATACAGCCCCTTGCTTTTCACCGTCCTGCTGCTAGATGCTACCTCTTCAGAACTTGAAAACACGTTTATTAAACCATTCCAGTGAAAATGAGTTGAGCTAGTTTACAATGCTTAAACTGTAGGTCTTTTCATCTGAAACAAGTGATCACAAGAGCATCTCAACTGAAAGATCTGAATGAACTGTGACAAGGAGCAGGATGAAGTTAGGTCTGGTTGGATGCAGAGATGTCTCCAGAAGGCACAGGCAGAAAACAACACTGTCAAGCCCCTCAGCCAAAATTAATTCTTTATTTTGTCTAGTTCTCCTTCACTCAAAAAAACAAGGAAAGAGGAGAATCAGGGGATTGCAGAGAAATCTAAGGTTGTGCACAAGTGGTTCTATTCATATATATATGTATAAGCGAAGAACACGTTAAAGAACAGATTTAAAGATAATTTGGAATTCTTCCTTGCAATATTGAAAATGGGAAATTAAAAACATCCTTAAGAAGTGCCTGTTTAATTATGATGATCAGTTATTCATTTAAGGCCCACAGAGTGCAACAGTTCTTTTTAGCTTAACCAGGTACAAAGCATCACTTTTATGAAAGAAAAAAGGCTTAAAACCACAAAAAGTACTACAGTGAAATGCAAGGAGACATGACCAGATAAATATACCTCYCTGGAAAGGACACTATTGATTTTTATAGCGTTTGTTCTGCAGGGATTTTTTTATTCAGTCCTGGCAGCCATTCAAAATCTGCATTTAAACAAAATTTTTAAAAGTGATGATCCTGATCCATTTTCTCAATGTCAGGAAATAAAAGTGTTTTCTTAATGAAAAAGGCACTCTAGATATAAAATATTTAAAAGCTTCATGCTAGAATACTTACTGGTTAAAAAAAAATGGGGTGGGGGTGCAGAGGACACTTACATTTGTTTTTGTGTACCAGTGCCAACAAGCAATTCAGCCAAGAGGAGACTTAAAACCAGCACTCCATCACCATCCATCAGGCCCACATCTTTTATTGAGGATGATGTTTGAGAATTATTGATGACTCAGGGTGCAAAGACTGTTTCAAGCTTCAGTTTCCAGCTCATATGATGAGAATGTCACCACAAAGATGTCTGTTCATTGATTTCCCCCTGCTCCTTCTTGCTTCCCCCTCCTTCCCCAGGAGCTATTTTACCTGTTAGTGGGTCTTGCTGTATGTCATGTACTAAACAAGCGATGATGCCAGGTGGTTATAACTGTAGAACCTTACTGTTAAAAAGTCTTTCTCTCCTCGCCAAATGTTTACACACTGCAAAGACTTTTCCAAATTCTTCAATGTTGAGTTTTATGCTAAAGAAGAAAAAAGGTCAACAAAACAAAATCTTCCTGCCTCTCATGCCTGCCTTCTTTCTGCATATACTCTGCAAATTTTTGGTGGGAAAGCTACAATAGGGAGATTTCCCTCTTGTTTGTTTGTTCGTTTACCAATTTGGCAAGAGTTTTGAAGCTCAGAATCACATCACATTTGTCCAGATGTTTCAAACAGGCACAGTTACTGTAYCAGACCACACTATAGCAATTCTAAACATTTGAATTAAATTTAAATACACCAAGAACACTTGCATGGTGGTGGAGATGATAACACCTGGGTACAGCTGCCATCATAGGAGAGACAACAAGGACAGCTGCTGGGAGTGTGGTGAAAGAGCGAAGGAACCCTTTCCCAAGAGCAGCAGTCACTACCTTGACACATTTATAGCCTCTCACACATACACCCCTTTCCCCTTTCTTGTCTTCATTGTCGTCCACCCCATTCCCACCTTTCTCCATCCCTCCTTCCTTCCTTCCTTCCKTCCRTCCGTCCGTCTTTCCTTGCTTCCGTCCTTCCTCCCACTCATGCGCAAGCAGCATGGGAGCTTCAGGTACCTGAACAGGCTGCAGTCAGAAACAGAAGGGAAAAGAGGACAACCCTGAAGTACACCTTTGAATTACCTCCTCAAAATCAGATCAGTGAAGGGATTGCAAGCTACATTAGGAAGGGGGTGGGGGGAGAATAAACAAACAAAAAAMCTGCTTCTCACCCTTCTAAATTCCCCGTAAGTCCCCTCATTCTCACCCCTTCCTCACAGCCTCTGCCGATGCCTCTTTCTTCATTTTTCTCAGCTACTCACCCCCTTGCCCTACTAGCCTGAAAATCTCCACCCTCTTCCTTACCACTATGTACCACTGCTGTTAAATTGATTTTATACATACTGTTGAATGCCTCAAGCTGCCTCTGTAGGGATCTACCATGGAGAGAGAACTTTAAATCCTTTGTTTAAAGTAGAAGCAGTTTTGCTGCTGCTGCCACCTATCCTCAATGCAAGAGGGATCATACTATAATTTTCCTCATTTCCTGCCTTACCATTCCCTTAATAGGAGCTTACATTTTATCTTGCTAATCTTAATTCTAGAGTGCTGTATAAACATCTCTGCGTAAGTGTAAAAGGGAGTATGAATTATGCTGTGCTGAAAAAGCAAGAAAACAGTCATAAATAAAGTTTCATCAAAACCAAAACCAATTCCATGCAAACCAGTTCCTACTATTAAGGAACTGAATGCCCCGTGAGTTTTTTGCCTGTCAGGAACCTCTATGTGCAGAGAGCCAGTTGTGCTATTTGAGCTGAATTCTACTGAAATTGGGAGATGGAGGAACATGGAGGAACGAAGAAGAAGAATTCCCACAAGATAGCAGTGTCATGTTTCCAACTGCTATATCAAATCTACCTTGCAATGACACTTGCCCCTTGAAAAAACTCTCTCAGGAATTTAAACACCTTCATCCCACTGAAAAAAGCTTCAGCCTGAAATACACTATGACATTCAATTCAAGTACATTAAAAGCCAATCCATGCTGTAAAAATGTTATGAACAAYAGCAACAACTATAAAAAGAAAACTAAAGATTGTACCTTCCTTAGAGGTATGTATATTTAAAAATAGTTTGGGATATATTTCTCATTACATTATTACTTAATGTGATATCAGAAATCTCACTAGTGACTGGGCCCTTGCTGTATGCATAAAATTAAATTCATGTGTAGGTTTTTTGCAAGATTAGCATCTTTATCATGTCCAAATATAGGTCTACGCTGTTTTAACTGTATGAAGTTAGAAAACAATTTCAGTTGCAATTAGCGGTGGGTAGGGAGATGTTACGTACAGGCAAGGCCTTGGTCTTTATTAACTTCTTTTTTCCTTGATTAGTGACTCAGAGTTTTCCTATACTGACTTAAAAAAAGGATACATTAACAGATATTCATGCACACAGTTTGACAATAGAGCTAAAATTCTTATTTCACAAAAGCAAAATACTGTCAAATTATACACATCTTTCCCCAGGAGACTTAGAGTTGTAAAGAAATAGTGAAGAGGAGAATTATTCACGGCATATTTTACAGAACACATTCTTAAGCCTGTCAGCAAGCTATGGTCGTTTTATTTTCCTTCAGTGCCTTCCTGGAGTACAGCACAGTGGGATATAGGACCTAAGTTGTTCAGTGTCGCTTTGGCAGACAGTGATGACAATGTGATCTTCCTCAGTGGACAGTGATTTTTATGCTATGTAATCTAACAGCGACAGCAGGCACAGTAACAGCAGGTTTTCTTTCTGGCATGGGGCAATACAAGACAGTTTGTACTGGGGATGTCTGAAGTAGTCCATTAGGTCATCAAAAAGAAATAGTAAAAACATACGCAAAAAAATTCTAGACATTAAATAATGAAATAGTCTTTAAAGTGGTTGGTGAGGATGGAAGCAACAGGTAACACTGTGAACTAGTATTATTAGAGTGATTCCTAAGAGGCATGGACATGACATAATTGTAATTGCCCATGTAAATATAATAAAAAGATGGTTCATTGTTGCAAGCAGTTCAAAGATTATAGTCTACATCAGTAATAGTGCTTTCTGAGGAAGAGCTTTGAAAACATGTGCTAATCAGTAAGCTTAAATCAAACCTGGAATTAAGGATCTACATTTTTAAAATAATTCTGGAATTCCTTGAGTTATTCCCTGAAGAAATGTTGYGAATATAAAATCACTCATATCAAGAATGTAAGCCTGATAGTATAAAAAATGTGGGGAGTGTAGGATATAGAAGTAGCAGCAATGCAGTATGAAAATTACAAGATGAAATGTTATCAAAGGATATTAAACCTGGCTTGGATTTTATTTAGCACCTATTTCTTTCCAAGTTAACAGGACCTTTGATGAGTGCACTTACTGTGTTATTTCACTGGTGCTCTGGACTACACAGCCAGGGTAGGAGGTTTTGCCAGACTTACCCAGCGGTGCATCATTGGGGTTGCCTAATTAGTTAAATCACAAGGATGCACTACCTCCAGGATTAAAGTGCCTGGGTGTCTTTGTAAAATACAAAGCCAAGAAGCATTCCTTTTATTCTAAGTAAAGTTAATAAAGTCCCAAAAGGCTTTTTTGGTCTCACAGCTGGAAGTTCCTCCTTGAGCTGAAACATTGGAAGCAGCTGAGTCTAGATAAGCTCCGAATCTTACAGTCAGTTTTATTCCACTCATGGAAGGGGAAAATGGGGGGGTTCTGGAGGCACTGGAGCAGCCCTGTTTATGCTTCTTCTTTGAAGGTTAAGATGAGTTAGGGGAACATAGCTGGTGACTTTGCTGTCTGTATTTTTCAGCTAACAAGAACCTTTTAAACAGATGAGAAATTCCAGAACTATTTTTTCAGTTAGTACTCACTGTTGCTTAACTTGATATGTCTGTGTGTGTGACCATGGCATTCCTAAAACTATTTAGTACTTACATAGCACTATAGAACAAACAAAAATAAGATTAAAAGCTCAGGTGTTGGCTCACATTTTATTGAGAAAGTCTACAGTGGGAAATCACCTACTTCACAATAGACAGAACTTAGATCTTAATGACGGGGGGGGGAAATCATATAAAAACATACATCCTTGTCAGAAGACTGAAAGCAAACACATGAAAAAATATGAATTCAGGTTATTAAGAAATCATGCTTCATTTTAGTCTTTGGGTGATAATAGTCTGGATTGCCACCAAGTAACTGTCCTCCGAATAAGACACGTCTCTTACTAACCTTACATTTATTTTTAGGTCAGCTCATCTAAAAGCACTGGAATGACACCACGGAAGAAAGGCTAAGAATGCTACATTTGCACACCTAACTTTAAGTAAATTATTCTGTTGTTGATAGTCCAAAGGCTAAAAATCATTTTGTAGGACACCCTTTGATCATTAACGGGCAGACAAATGTTACAAACACGCTCTCTTCCTTCTGGCAGCGTTAAACAGACAGGAAAACGTCCAGGAAGTACACTTTGATACTTGCATTAATGACTCGCCAAAACAGTGCTTAATAGGAAATGGATCTTGATGCTTTTTAATCTGTTAGTCTTAAACAAGCATAATTGAAATCTTCTGTCTGGAATACAAACAGACCATGTTTTACCTCAGTAAGCAGACGTGATTACTGCTGCTCTGTCGAAGCCCTGTTGCTTAACTGTCTTGGGCTTTCAAATCAAATTATACATCCTCTCCCTCCACTGCACTGAAAGACGATAAAATAAACAAGGCAGTCACAAAACACACTCTCATTTTTTCCCCATTGGTCTGGCAGAATCCAAAGGAGGATGAGGTTGAAAAAGAGAGTGAATAAATCCCCTCCGGACCCTCTGTATTAGATAAAGCAAGCTAACAGAGAGAGAAGTGATCGCTTTACATCAGAGATGAACTTCTCGCAGGAAGTTTGATAAATTGACATCATTCCAGGCAATTTGAGGTAATACAATCTTCATGTCTGAACAGTGTAATTACTAGATATGTTTCCAGCATTCAGAAACACTCTGTATCAATCACCATGAACAGTTTTAGCGACCATTTCTTTCAAGGAAAAAAAAGGAAGAGGGAAAAAAAAAGAGAGAGACAGAGCAAAAGACGGGGGAAAACGCTAAACAGTAATTTAGGGGGTTTTTAATGGCAAACAAAATAATACAGCTGGAGGAAACATATGCCACCTCAGTTTGAGGCAATGAAGAGAAGACCTGACGCAAGTGAGATGGTCTCAGCAGGGAGACAGCCTAACTGGTACCAGGTAGRTGGCTGTGCTCTAGCATAATCTAACCTCATTTCCTCAGTGAATCTGCAGCACTTTGGATGCTGTCAGTATGATCCTAGACTATTTCTCCTATCGATCTCTGTAACTCCCAGCCTCGACACATGGGCATTTTGCCCAGTGACGTGTGGTATAACACTACTGTCCCATTTTTCAGGGAGGTGTGGTGGTATGGAAAGAGCAGAACAACACAGGAACACTAGCTGAAATAAATCCATTGTGTGTACACACCACAGTCTGAGTGTGAGAAGGTAATTTCTGACACCTACTCCACAGAGAGAGGTAAGGCTGCCTGTCGGGTGGAACTGTAATAAATGGAAACAGCTTATAGCTATTGGGCTCTTTTTCCCCTTGCCCATACAGGAAATGTTTGCCCCACTGACGTGCTAGATTAATTCCCAGCAGCATGTATTCAAATAACTTTTCTTTATTCAGTTCCATATGAGGGGCATGAGGTTAATTTTTCAAGCTACATGGAAGGTTGCAATTATTCATTTTTCATTTATAATGACATTTATCAAAGTGGCAAGAACCGCCACTAAAACATGTACTAATTGACTTTCTTTTATTTATAATGTCAGATAAGAGGCAAGCAACAAAAAATGAATGACTGTTTCATATGGCCCACGCAGAATGTATTTGTAGGAAGAGGAATCATTGGAATTGCTCTGAATATTACACTGATTAGCCATGAATAGGTTCTGGACATCTGTTCAAAAATGTTGTCTGGACTGAGCTCCAGCTGTTTTAATTTCTTAACAAATGGAACAGGTCTAAGGTTCTTGGTTCTTCCCATTGCATTTTCACAATGCTCCACTTTATTCAGCCCTGCTACTTTGCGTACTGTATGCTGAGGCTGGAGTTTGGCTCGACCATATCTGCAATTTACAAAAAAATTTGCTTTTCAAAATGAATCACTTTTGAAGATAAAGGTACAGCATGTGAGAGCCACTGTTTCTTACATTGACAGGTATTTTTCCCTTATGTTGCTCTAAAACTAAAGTTATTTAGTTCATAAACAAACCAGGAATCCATGTCTTGAAAAGTATGTCTTGTCCCTCCATTAAAGACAAAAGTGTAGCTAAGATAAGCAGCTCAGTTCTGGCTTTAGTTTTAAATTCCAAGGTTTACATGTAAGCAGGTATGGATCACGTTCTTCTGATCAGGATATTGTAAAACTGAGATCTAATGCCCGAGTTAGGATTTTTTTTCAGACATATCTAGTAACTATGCAACCTTTAGGTCCTAAACAATAAAGTGAATGGCACTACTGAATTCAGGGTAGGTAGCATTGATCTTTTACACAAAATAATACGTAAGCATCTACAACCAACCAAAACAAGTGGAAGGGATGCCCTTTTTTACTGTTACTTTTTGTAATGAGCCTTACTGTCTCTCAAGGAATCAGATAGCGATCACTTTGATTTCTGCAGACTCCTTCCTAAGAGAAGGCAAGGAGGCTTTCTATTGTATAAAGGATATTCCTTTAGTGCAAACTAATCAAAAGGAACCTTTACTCAATAAAGTGATCGTGTAAGTATTTTTATACATAAAAATTGGAATAAAAATAAGACTAATCCTTTATTTCAATCTTAAATTTATTATCCAAATGGAATTTATTTATGCTGGTTACACAAAGACAGTAATGAAGAATCCCAAAGCTGTGGGCAAGCTTAAAAGAAGGTGACAGGGGCTACTACTATAGACAGCAGATTTTTGGCTACATGATGGGAGATGAAGCATTGCTTCATTTAAACATCCAACAAGGAATTAAAAAAATATATTAAAAGAAAAAAGAAAAAGTAGACAGATAGAAGATTCCAGGAAGGAAAAAGTGTCTATGGCTTCAAATACTCACTGAGCTGCATGTTAAGTCTACTGCTGGGCTCATGCAGACAGACAATTTTTCAAAGCTTTGATAAAAATATTTTCTGTGGGACTTCACATAGCTGTTTAGAGATGTAACTTCAAAATGGCTAATAGGAATACTGAGAAAAATAATAATAATAATTTTTCTGCAAAAAGTAAAAATATGCTAGAAGGTTCAACAGAGTTATCTCATGACTCATGTACATATAAATTATAAGAATATATAGGAGAAGGTGTGGCCACAGTGAAAACTTTTCTTCACATTTATCCACATTATGTAGGCTGTACCCCTACCTTTATTCTGTCACATACACAGAGTTTCATCTTTATAAAGCTAACCAACAAATAAGTTTTAATACAATCTCTGGCTATAAATGCTTTATATATTCCTAGAGAAACTGAGACACCCTGAATCAATATGGCCCTTGATGAGAAAGGATCTTTTAGTAACCCTAGTGTCTTCTACCTTCACAGTTAATCTCTGTATTTTAGGCTGTTACATAGACTATCTTGTGCTTATTGCTCCCTTAAAGTGGTCAGAAAATGAGTTGTTTAGGTGCAGGGACAAAGCTTTAGCATAAAACACAGCGACAGCAGATGCAATTACATTGAACTAAGAATTACACAAAGCACTTTGTATTAGTGCCCAGTAGATATGACAGGCATTGAAGACAGAAAAATCATGACCAAAGTAACTTATTTCACAATATCTCCATTATGTATTCACATACAGATATATTTATACATACACATAATTCTGTGCTCACTTGCATCTGTGTACATGAATATATTCCAACTCTCCAGTAGTTCTAAACAACACACAGAAATACATGATAATTCATGAACTGGTAATGTATGTGCTACTTGACAATATATAAATTGCAAATATTTAAACATTTTTGTTTTAATTTTTAATTTTACCATTAAAAACCAACATTGTTTACCTTTTGTTATATAAAGATATTAACCGGTGAACATACCTGCTCCAATTTTATCAGAATCTTAAAACATGCAAAAAAAACCCCCACCTAACAGTAAAATCGATAATAATGTATCAATAGAACTCACAGGCTGAGATTTTCAAAGCCATGTCAAAGATTAGGATGACCAAATGCTTTAAGAATCTCTCTCCAGTATCATCTTTTTAAGATGAGATGAGAGCTTTCCTTTGGGTAGACTGTATTTTACTGAGAAAGATCCAACTGCCCCTGCAAAAACAAATTTACATTAAAAATATGTCTAGGTACAATTTAACAGTGTAAACTTTGAGTTATTGGTGAGCCAGAAATAAGGAAGTTTTGCTCTTACTGGTTAAGGATTGTCTTTCCAATATTAAACTGCTTTTGATTTTTGTCTGATTTCAGTAAATCTCTACACACTTTCATTGAGACGAAACTCAACAAAGATTGTTATATGACAGACTAATTTTCAGAATAAAATAGTTCACTTACTTTGAATTTCATATTTCGTATCTCTTATAAATATCAAATCTAATTTTATTTAATTCACCTCAACAGTATCTTTACTTTGAGAAAAGGCTGAATAAAACTTCTGGATAGTCTATAACAAAAGTTACATGTATTTAAACCACATATTCTGTAGAAATCCTAGAAATACTTCCTATTGTATGAATAACGTGTCATTTCCTGAGACACTTATATCTTTCTTACGAAAGAGTTGTATTTCAAGAAAAAGAAATTAAGGGAGAAAAACATTTGTGTATAAGAAAAAAGCATAAAACCTCCAATGTCTACAGCATTATAATGCATAGCATCATGTATATTTTTATGTATTTTTAATATATATGATATACATGTATATTTTGTACATATGCATTTACATGTATGTGTGTATGCACATATATACACATATGCATATTTTTATACATGCACATATATATGTAAATACACATATATAATGTTTGTATACATAACTATATATACTTACATTTTGTCTGTGTATATGTGTCTTGATATACATGCATGTGCACTTTACTGAAATAGTTTTACCAAAACAGAAAAAGCCATGCCAAAAAAGTGACAGAAATAAACTTCAAGTAATGGTAACAAAAAATAATTAAACACACGGGGTCCCTCCAGCAGACTGAAGGACTGAAAAGATTGTACAAGGAACACAAATGGAAGATGACAGAAAAGGGAGTATACCATAATAAAAGATATTAAAAGCTACATAATGATCAACTGTTCCCTTTTCTAATAATGCCAGCACAAGGAGCTACTAAATAAAACCAAAGAACCAGATTTAAAATTAATGAAAGAAACCTTTTTGACGTCACAAATAACCAGTAATAATCCTTCCCTTAGCTAAGGGCATGAGGCATTTATATGGTTAGAATAACCACAGTTATGGTATATAAACCATCAGGCAAGATTCATGTATGGGTTTAGAAACCCATATGCTATGAGGAAACTCTTCTAGAATAGGTTATTACATCTGATAATTCTGATTTTCAAAAGTACACTGAAAGCTGTACATTTTTTCAGAAATAAAAAAAAGACATTCAGTTCCTTGGAGTTCATTTTAATGGTGAGGACACTAACATTTTAGTATAGTGACTAATAATAAATTGACCAAGTATGACCATAAGAGTGTCTACACAAAGATGATTAAATGAGGCAAACATTGTTCAGAATAATCTCACACCACCACAGGATAAAAGATTAAGCAACTAATCTAATCTAACCTGTTCATATTATTGCAAGCTAGGGGATGCAAGCATTTTCTCACTTTTATTCTGAGTTTGAAAACAGGCATATGAGAAGAGATCCATCTAATTTTTAGAAGACATATGAACTGGATATAATTATCTGGTGAAACACCTCGAGAATGCAAATTAACTTCAGCACCATTTTTTCTCAGCTTCAGCTTTTACCTAGGGAACTAATGACTAAATGCTATCAGGGCAATGGGGGTATTATTCCTCCCCATTTCCTTAAAGCCATGCTTAAGCTATGACACAGCATAGATCTACCAGTAGCACTGTTAGGTTCTGTGATCCGCTTACAGTTTGCACCATCCTAGTAACTGAACCTGCATCCTGTGCGACCAAGGAGTGACAGAGTCACATACACAATCCATCAAGCTGCAGACACCCTCAAGATTTATCCAAGCATGGTTTGCTGTTTGCACTCTGATCAAAAGACGAGCATACCGAAGCCCAATTAAAGCACACGGCAATTAACTGGAAGCCTTTAGAAATAAAACTTCAAAAATGAATCATCTGAAGTTGGAAGGAACACTGAGTGTAGCAGCTGTTACAATCTACATTATTATTAAACCCTTTAGCACTGAGAGTTTATCAAGATGGCAATGAGATACATAAGATTTACTACTTAGATTTAATAAATATTTTAAAGATCCAAGGAGTTAAGAATAGGGCATTTTCACATCTACCAACATKCACAGGAATTGAGGAAAATATCCCATTTCATATAATTCTTTCAAGTTATTTAAAATAGTGTGTTTTGATTACGGAAAATGTCATTTACTTTTGCTGCACTTTTTTTTCAGAAATATTTACAGATGCCATCTATTTGAATGGATTCTGTTTCCATAAACCATTTAAAAAGCTGGAGGACATGGATAGGGTTTTCTAGGCCCCTGATATTATGTGTCTGTGCACGCATGTCCGTGTCCGTGTCCCTGTGTAAGTGGTTGGAGGAGGTCAGCCAGTCTAAGCAGGAACCCGTACAACAATCCACTAGTTCTGGAGATGCTAAAGTTACAGCTATTGAAAAGTGACCCAGAAAGGAAAATGAACCTTTCCCTGCCTACATCATCCAGCACTAAAGCCTCATTCTTTTTCCTCACCCGCACCTTCCTAGAATGTAGGAAATATTCCTTACCCCTACAGCAGTAAACAACCTTCACAGAAAGTCACAGACAAAACTATTGCCCTCCCCTATCATTTCTGAATATTTTATTTCAGGTTTAAAAAAAAAAAAAGTAAAGAAAAAAATATAATAGTTACAAAGATTTTTAATATTCCTAGACTAGGTACATTATTACGTTGCAGGGCCTTCCCTCCTTCCTTTTCCTTTGCTAGCTTGCACCATAATATGCTTCCCCCAATATTTAGATACTAACAGAACCACACTTGATATCTGCTTCTTTTCCCATGCTCCTTTTTACTGAGGAAGAACTGAACCATCAATAATGTAGACCAAAMAGTTAAAAAAAAATTCATAAACATAGGCTATTAATGTCAAACATTTTCAAACCTTTCCATGAACATTTGCCATTCATAAAAAAATATATAAATAGAACTTTTATTCACACCAAAGCCTGAATAATTATTTTTTATTTACATAAATATCCATCTTTGAATGCTAAATGAAATAATTTAATAATTTTTAAAATGAAATACTCTCCACAGAGTCTTGACAAAGAAAACCAGACAACGGCAGTTAAAAACCCAAACGAAAAAAATTATCCAATGCAGGTACTAAAGTTACACATCCATATTTAGAGTCTGCCCAAGCAATTCTGTTCTTCAGAAGGAATCATTGCATGGTAATTAATATGACTTTCTGGGGCTGCAAAGGGAACATTTCTTCTCACAACAGCTCTAAGCCCAGCAGGTCTATAGAACATCAGTGGACCGTGGTTTTTAGTTTGATTAAACTTTTAAGCCCATACTGCGTGGGGCTCACTAACGGTAAGACTTGTAAAATATATATGCATGTAAAATGAAAGCAATGCGATTTGTTTGGAGGCAAACCAGCTTTCAAATGTAAAATGATGAAAGAGCAGTTTTACTCCTTGAAAAGATCATACTTGCTTTTTTTAATGTACATATACATCCTTAAATCAATTGACAAAATGCTCAAAAATATATAATTATGTTGTTCACAGTGTTAAGCAATTATTGCCAGTTTCAAGGCTTTGCTACTGTAACATGCCTAAGGCAAATACTCTGCATTCATGAATATTGGAAAGAGTAAGTCATAAATCTATAATCTGAGCATAAACATCTTTCAAGCTGCCTGTAGTCTAGGGAGTCTTACTAGTAGTAACATATATTTCATTTGGAGACTCCTGATTTTATTTGCCTCCCTCCAATTTCGTAGTTTGTACAGCCTTTCTACCTGTAATCATCCATCCACCCAACACTTTCTGAATTAATAAAGGCTACCAAGGAATGGAGAATGACAAGGACACTGTGTCCAGTGTTGTTCACCCTCAGTGATGTAACTGCAATGGAGATTTTGTCTTGTCCTTCAAAAGTGCACACGGTACAAACCATGCTTTTGGTTGCATCGAGCAACAAATTACCAGGAGAAGAATGAATGTTTCTATACCATTAGAGCAATTTAAGTTTGTCACACAGAGGTAATATTAGACAAATTTATCTATTCAAATGCCATCCCAAGCACAAATAACAAATCCTAGAGCTCTAGTTTAGAGATGGCTGCATTACACTCCTCCAGAGGAAGACAGCACTGATCTTTCTCATGTAAATAAACTCTTACAGATACTCCCTCTTAGCCCCAGTCTTCAGGACATCCTGTATGGACCATCCATCTTGCTTACAGCTTAGGGTTGAAACCAAGCATTTTTTCTTCTGTCTTTCTTGAAGAACTAATACTCAGTATTAACAGTTGATGGAAAAGGAAGGGAAGGAAGGCTGGAAGGAAGGAGGGAACAAACCAGACAGCACTAACCACTTAACATTTCCTTTCTTCTATCAGTGGTGTCGTGGTTTAACCCCAGCTGGCAACTAAGCCCCACACAGCCACTCGGTCACTCCCCCTCYRGTGGGATGGGGGAGAGAATCAGAAGGGTAAAAGTGAAAAAACTCATGGGTTGAGATAAAGACAGTTTAATAGGGAAAGCAAAAGCCATGCACGCAAGCAAAGCAAAACAAGGAATTCATGCACTACTTCCCATCGGCAGGCAGGTGTTCAGCCATCTCCAGGAAAGCAGGGCTCCATCACACGTAACGGTTACTTGGGAAGACAAACGCCATCACTCCGAACGTCCCCCCTTCCTTCTTCTTCCCCCAGCTTTATATGTTGAGCATGATGTCATATGGTATGGAATATCCCTTTGGTCAGTTGGGGTCAGCTGTCCCAGCCGTGTCCCCTCCCAGCGTCTTGTGCACCCCCAGCCTACTCGCTGGTGGGGTGGTGTGAGGAGCAGAAGAGGCCTTGACTGCGTGTAAGCACTGCTCAGCAGTAGTGAAAACATCCCCCGTGTTATCAACGCTGTTTCCAGCACAAATCCAAAACATAGCCCCATACTAGCTACTGTGGACAAAATTAACTCTATCCCAGCCAAAACCAGCAYAGTGGATATCCTTTTCCCCAGAGACAAAGAAGCCCAGGAAAGGAAGCCAATAGCAACAGGGGGAATCCACGATGCTTCCGACTGGGAGCTACTGTGAAGACAGCATGCCTCATGTGCCTTAGGTTGGTAAATGATAATRGTTAGACAGACAGCAATTGCAATCTTTTTCTTATGCTTCTCTCCAAATGGTGACACCAAGAACAAAGAGGTTCTCCTGAAGTCTTCTTCTGCTCCAAAATCACTCAATTCATGGGAAACTCAAAAAGCCAAGTCTATGTCCTGTCTCAGCCTGAATGTAGAGAAATGGGTGTAATAATTTTCCATTAATATAGTGAGTAAGGATGTTAATGCTTTGGTAAACAGAGTCAATTACAAAGCAAACAGCTGTGTGCTGTCATCCATGTGATCTTCTGGGGASCTAGGAACTGCTTTATATTACCCAGTTTCTCAGTATATTATTCATGAGGTACTTTCTTCCATCTAGTCCCAAATGAAATTCTTTAAACATGAAGAACAGTTATGCCTGAAAGACTTATCTCTGGTAAGCCGAGGATCAGACACAGTACAAAACACCTAGAGATTTACAGGAACCTCAAAGATTTATAATAATTTCATAGTTATATTTCAGACTGCACACATGAAAACCCTCCCTGAACTTGGACAAGCTCAAGAGTTTAACCCAGCCAATGGCCGTGATACACTGGATCTTAGTATTTTTACCCACCGCTGTAAAACAAGCAAACAAACAAACAAACCCAAAAGCCCAACCTGGACTTGAGTTTGCTATGCCACGTACATCACATGGTGCAATCTACTCTCTTGAGGAATTTGCAGATTGAACGGTTGCTATAGCCAGTAAGACAAAGTACAATTTGAAGTAAAAATATCTAACTCATTGAGAGCAGGAATGGATTCATCACCTTTGCTGCTTTATGAACACCATGACCTGAGTGAATTAGATTGTACTTCAGATTCAAAGCAAGAATAAACCACAAATAGAAATGAAAGAACTGTGGCCAAATCAAAAGCACATAGTAGTTCTCTTCTGTGAGGAGAGTAGTTTTCCTCTGTGTGTTAAATCTGGTCTGCCACACATAGTTTCAGCTGCCTCTCTAGGCCACATGTGAATAAATACCTTAAGTTGCAATATACACTAGCTACATATTTCACCCAGTATGTGAAAAGGAAAATAAAACTGGACTAGAAGAATTTCTAATTCTGCCTCTTCCATTTACTGATTGTTTTCAAGTGAACAGTAAGTACTTTCAAACTAGTATACTTGGATCCTTATGATCTTTACGAATCTCTTACGCATCCACCATTCTCACTATAATGAACAGGAGTTAACAGTATGCCTAGAAGGTAAAGATTTAGTTATCAAATGGGGTAATACAAATAAATTCTCAGGCTTCAAAATTCAGAGAAAAATCCCAGTTTTGAAAACCTGATTTTGACCATTAGTGGTAATCAGGTCCAAGGATATTAAAAAAAAGAAGAATGCACAGGGGTGGAGGGAAAGCTGATTTTTAAAGATCTGAACAATTCATGTTAAGCATTTTGGCTTGGGCTCCTCACAACAGAATGTGTTGGTCCTCTGGGATAAATTACGCATGGTCTGCTCCTGTTTGTGGATCTGCAGAAGGTCCCAGAGGGAATGTGTGCTTACAGGCTACAGCAGGAAGTGCTAGAAAACRGGGGATGAGTTAGTAATAAATTGTCATTCAAATGGGACAGAAGGCAAGCATGAAAGAAAGCAAAGAATGAATATGTCTTCTTGGGGCTTTTGTTAAAAAAGGAAAGGTATGTGGCAGAAAACAGAAGCTAAGCACACATAAGTGATAAAGAACTTAGAAATCTGTTAAGTGGCATTTTTTATGAAACTGAAGGTTTCAGAAATGAAGAACTATTCAGGATTCAGTTCTTACTTAATCTAGTATTAGACAAGGACTAATTTCACTAAATGTTAATAGAGATCCTCAATAATAAAGATGAGGGGATGGAAAGGAAGAGTAATTCTTGATTTCTACATCCATTTTTTATGAGTAAAACCTTTCATTAGAATGACAGCCTAGTACGAGAATAATAAAGATGCACTCTTTGTGTATCATAGGGTCAAAATCTGTAAATCTAGTTGTTGGTTTTTTTTTTTTTTTTTTTTTTTTGCTGGATGGTATATTTTTTTTTTGCTAGTATGTTTCTTTACTTCTTTTATCATGCTCNTTTTTTTTTTTTTTTTTTTTTTTTTTCTGGATGGTATACTTTTTTTTAGCTAGTATGATTCTATACTTCTTTTATCATGCTCATTTTAAGCTAAGAAAGTCTGTCCTAGTATATACTTTCAGGTTTAACCCTTTTTTTTTTTTTCCCTTGCCAACCTATAGCGTTTTTCTTCTATGGATTGAGACAGTGGCATACATTGGTTAGAGAACACAATATAATGTCAGTAAAAAGACTGAGAAATCAGAAAGCAATAGAGAAATCATGGAATTTCTCAAAGCAAAAAGACAAAATAACCACAAATGTTACCTCTAGTATTCCATAAAGGAAGTAATATTTTTGAGGCCCGATTTCAGTTTTGCTGGAACACCGATTCCCTGATGAATTCTTATGATTAAAAGTTGTATTAGGTCAAATCATTAAACGTGCAACATTCTACCTAAACACAACAGGGCATCTTTCAAAACTGGCCTCCATAAGTTAACACAAAGAGTTATAGTGTTCTATTTAAAGACAAATGCACATGACCAACTGGTAGAACAAGCATTGAAAACAAAGTTGCAATTCCAAAAATATATCTAATATATCTAAAAGGTTGTTCTTCCTCATCAGAATTTTCTGTTTAGTCAAGCTTATTTCTTGCCCAGTACTGCTACCTCATTCTGTCTTCTCATTACTGGTTCAATAGCTCCCAACATACTTTCTCAATACCTTATTAAATAAATGTTTATGGAATTTACAATGCAGTGATCCAAGACTTACATTATATATACTGCATACCTCCACAAAAAACCTCTGAAAGCTTAGGCTAACAAGAACATCTGTTCATTTGACTTCTGCAGTTATCCTCTGTTAACTGTCCTGACAGTCTTCCTTACACTATTTTTAACACAACACACTTACTTTCTGAGCTTGCTGGAATCTATATACGTACTGTCCCATGCACAAGTGAACCACTGGAAAGGAAAATTAAATATTTCCTCATTCTTCCCCAAAAAAAAAAACAAAAGCAGGGAGAAAACTAAATATGACCTTCTTTGAGACCACGTCTGCTGATATTCAGCTGCTTATTCTCTTACGCACAACTATTTTCAGAGGCAGGGGTTGAATCTCACATTCATCTAATAGCCAAATTCCCTCCTCAGTAACTGTTTTGCAATTCCTGTTAGAGTGTCTAAGAGTTATACTTGTGTATGTGGGGGAAACTTGGGGCAGAACAAGGGTCCAACCTATAGGAAATGATTTTTGATTTTTATTTGCTCTCCTACTTATCTTCTGTAAGTAGCCACTAAGGGTCAAGAGACAATGCAAAATTCRTAACATTTTGATGTGAAATCAAGGGCCAGAGAAATGTAAGAAAAAGCAGAAGCAGACATATGATGAGAAGTTCAATTTAAACTGAGAAATAACACAACACATTCATGAGGCAGCCCAGAATGCCGTAGCTTTAACATCAGCATGGAGTATGTATCCAAAGAAGGCGGGGCATTATGAGAAATTATATTAATAGGTGTGACATTAAAGAACTGGTTTAGCAAAGTTCAAAGGGAAAGCTACGTGATTTCAATAGGATTTGAAAAATAAGTCGTAGGAAGTAGATGAAATGACTGAATCTATTTTATAGATAAGTACAGTTAATTGGTGGATGTTTTCAAAGGATTTGCTATTGCTGCATCTTTCAAATATAGACGGGTCACAAGAGGGAGAAAATAAAGTTCTGAGAACATGCTAGGATGAAGGCAACCAGGGTGGTATGGCTTGAAAGTAGACTAATATTTAGAAACCTGTGAAAAATATAAAGAAGTTACTTAAAGACAATATAATCAGATTGGAACATTAAGAGAATAAAAATTGTGTGGGGTAATATCTGCTTTCAAAAAGGAGCCAAATGCTTACGAGAGACAAATAAATAAAAACTCCTGCTGAAGAGTTGCATTCTCAAACAAAGGAGTTTGAATTTCCTTGAGAATGGAATTAAAAGCTGGCAACATCTGTTACTATAATTATTGCTTATTACCTGTATTACAATAGTGCCTGAGGCCCCAATTAAAGTTCGTCCCCCATTATGCCAAATGTTTATAAATACATGATAAAAATCACAATCCGAAGACTACCAAAGGAAGTAGATAAACAGGGGAAGAATTGCAATCTCTCTTGTATGCTTAGCGAATGAAGAGATGGAGGTTAACTGCTTAGTCCATGTTGAAAAGTGGGATTTAGATGCCTAAATTACTGAGGTGCTTAAGAAAATTTTACCTGGGATTGCAAATGAGGAAACAACACAATACAGGGGGAAAATGATTCACTGTGATTTACTTCCCAGCTGTTGAGATTGCATTAATACAGTGGCTGGATTTTTCTCTTTCACTTCTGAAAGCAAGATTACTAAGTATTTCCCTGCTGATCGTGAACTGGGTCACAGGAGGAAGAAGGGGTCAGGTTTAAAATACCCCTGTGTATGGGGGATTAAAATCAGGATATTACCCTTGTGTTTGACAAGCATTCTAGGTGCACAAGAGGCAAGTTTGCAACATGACTTTCAGGGATCCTCCAAAATTTGAGGAAAACTGTCATTTAATAACCAAGTAAGTATAGCTATACAGAGAGGCCTTTATGAAAGCCAACTTGGATAAATTTCAGAAGCCAAGAGAATGAAATTAATCTTCACTTACCCCCTATCACAACAGATCAGTATGGAGTGTAACAGGTAATGCAGAAAAGCTCCATCAAGCCAGACAGCAAATAGAAATTACCTGGAAATTACCCACAAATACTGCTATTACTTGGAGGCAGTTGTCGAAACACATATTTTTGAGGAAATATCCCATCAGTTCCTAAAAAGGGAGATTTCTTTAGAAGTAAGAAAAATTAATTTAGGAGAAAAAGAAAATGTATGTTTTCGAAAGCAACTGATTTTAATTTCATTTTGGAAGTGTCTAAGTGTTTTTAAAATGCCTGTGCTCTTCGTTAAGCAAAAGCACATTGGTAACTAGAAGCCTAAAATATCTTTTAAATGAGGACAGAGCTCCTAACACATGGACTGCTGAAGGTGATTGGGCACTAACTGAGACTTTCAATGTGCTGTACCTCCTAATTTGATCAGGGACAGTTAGAACCTCAATATATACATATTAAGTCCTGTCTGCGCTTCTAACAAGCCAAGTCAAAAATCTCAGATCCTCAAAAGGAACTATATGTAGTGATGATGGGCCAAAATTTTTTTTTTTTCCTTCCAGACCTGTGAAGGGAGTTCATGAACCGGAGCTGGATGCCTCAGTACCCTGTAAAATGAACAGAAATATGGGTGCCCAGGGGTAGGATTCACAGTAATCAGCTTCCTAAACAGGGAAATGCATAGGCCAGCCAACAAAAGATTTCATAGAGATGATCCGCGATGTTGCCTCCCTCTTTTAAGTGCCTAAGTGCAGCCCAAATTATGTGCTTATGTGAAAGTGGGATTCGCCTGGAATCCCATCTGCACTTAAACTCCTTTGATTATGAAAAATTGGTTCACTCTTTTCACTTAAAACTTGTCTGTCAAAGGAGCAGGAGGAGAAAGGAATGTTAAAATAGACTAGAGATTACCACAGTTTCTAAGGAAACCAAAGTCAATGCCCTCCTCATGCAAAATGAGCTGAAATTCATACCTCTCACTTCCCACAGGAGTGCCCCTTCCACTACTCACCTAGGGCTAGGGCTAGGGCTAGGGCTAAGACACACATCAAATATAGCAAATACAAAGCAGATGCTGTATGGTAACTGTCCAGATACATACCCTCTAATCCCATTATAAAATCCTTTGAGGCTATAATCCTATCGTTTTGAGGTAATCATTTGAGAAAATGCTGTATCTGCTACTGTTGTTAACACTCACATTTCAAATAAAAGCAAAGATTAAGGAAAGGCTAACAGCACACAGAAATGGATCAAACAGTGGGGAAAAAATGGGAATGCTGCACACCCCCAATAAAATCACTTCAGTAGCACAGGAGCTGTAACTGGAATGTTATTCTTAGAAGATCATGCAGAGTAAAAATGAAAAAAAAACAAAAACAAAAACAAAAAAACCCCAAAAAACAACCTGGAGGAAAAATAAAAAAAAAAATAGAACCATGACAAATAAGAATAGGACGTTTTTGCCAGAAACAAAAGTACTCAAAGCACTGGGAAAACAGATATTTGTGACTCTCTTTTAGAATAAGAATATACGCTGATAGAGTTATTTACTGTTAAATTAATAACTGAGAAACTGAAGCTGGAACAAAGCTGAAAAACCTTACATTCTACTGTAGACATATTAAACATTCCCTTATCAAAAACTAAATTGCGTATTTAATATGGAAAACCAGCTTTAAAAATAGTTGAAATGAACAGGTCTACTTTTAAAGAAATGCTTCTGTTCCAGCTGCACATACCCGGTGTAGGATTGTGATCAAAACATTAATTTCTAGAGCAGCAGCAGCAGAAATACACATGCTGAAGTTAAACGAAGCAAAACAAGAACAGATGTTCCAAGATGCCAGGCATACAAAGAAATATGAAGCTGAGAGGGTGACCATGAGGACGTGGAAAGTACCAAAAGCTAGGAGAGAAATACAATAAAGCAAGGTATGAAAGCAGTACAGAATATGGAAAAAAAAAATTTGGAAACAAGAACCTTAAAAGTTAAGTGTGATGATAACTAACAGGCCTCTTGTGGGTCATACCCATACATGAGTCATACCCCTACAAGTATCATTAGCTATGCATTAATAATTGCTAGTCCCAAAAAGCAGGCAAATGCTAACCTACTTACACCCAAAACAAATACATGAAAAATGAAATGTTTCAGCCTGAATGAAACTTAGAGCAGATGATATGATCAGGGGGATGGAACACCTCTCCTATGAAGAAAGGCTGAGAGAGTTGGGGTTGTTCAGCCTGGAGAAGAGAAGGCTCCGGGGAGACCTTATTGCAGCCTTTCAGTACTTAAAGGGGGCTTATAAGAAAGATGGGGACAGACTTTTTAGCAGGGCCTGTTGTGACAGGACAAGGGGGAATGGCTTTAAACTAAAAGAGGGTAGATTTAGATGAGATATAAGGAAGAAACTTTTTACGCTGAGGGTGGTGAAACACTGGAACAGGTTGCCCAGAGAGGTGGTAGATGCCCCATCCCTGGAAACATTCAAGGTCAGGTTGGACGGGGCTCTAGTTGAAGATGTCCCTGCCCATGGCAGCAGGGTTGGACTAGATGACCTTTAAAGGTCCCTTCCAACCCAAATTATTCTATGATTCTATGATTTGCAGCAGCTTGAGGGAAAAGATGGGGACTGGAGCATGAGGAAGGCACTCAGTCTCCATGCATTCACCCAGAATGATAGTTGCACACCTGTAAGTGATTGCAGTAAGTGCCAGTTTTGTTTCCCAAGCGTGGAGTGCTTGTGTGTTAAACCTGGAACCCAATAACTGAAACAGAATTTGCTGCAAGACGAGTGTGAAATGCCACAGCATCGCTTAGACATAAGTAGTGTCGCTACTTACGTAGCAGTCACTAAGTTTAGACTAGGAACTACTGAAATTCACTGGACTTTTCCTCACTTTTATATGCCTTTTATCCTATTTTCTGCTGCATGTCAGCCTCAGGTCTATTCTGTTCTTGCCTCTGAAATTTTCCTACATTCCTTGGAAAGCAACCTACTTCCTTAGAAAGCCAGCTTACAGGTCCATGTCTCTTTAATGACTAGGTTCTTAAATACAAAACTAGCAAGGACTGTAAATAGCACCTGCCAGTCATTGAGCGATAAGATGCTGCGCATAAAGCAAAGGAAAGTTCGATGGGAATATGTTCTGAGAGTCAGGAAATACATTTTTTAGCAAGAGAGAAACATCATTTTCTATTCTCCTAGTATCTGGTGCCAGATCTGGCATTTGCTTCAAATGTGTTGAAATATGACAAACTGCCTTATGGAAACAGCCACACATACAAGACCTTCAGTAATTACAACACGCGAAGTGTGCCTAGAAATTTTTGATTAATAATCACATTAGTGTGTTACATTTTGTTTTCAAAGCTAATTTGCCAGCATTGTTACAGCACTTATGGTACATTGTTGAATGCTGATTACCAAGTTAATCCATATCACAGTAACCTGACATCTGAAACGCCCTGACAACGGCTGCACCAATACCCATTAACTAGCTTGCATGTGCAGTTTTCTATAATAACCAGGAAGACACAATTCAAGGTCATTACTATTACAGTTACTGAAACCACAGAGAAGAAATAAAAAATCATGTTTCAAAAGCAATGAAGAATGGAATGAATAATATACTTAAATGTAAGCAAAGGTTTTACTTCACTCTAAAAGTACATGAAGGTACTTCATATTGTTAAATATTGTACTTAGCTTAATACATGTGTCAATCTCTCTCTCATTATCGACTGTGGGTGTCTCAGTTATTGAGTATGTTTAGTTTGGCATTTTTAACCTTAAGGAAGCTTAGAGGTGGTAGCTGATACTTCTACCAGAGAAGAAAGTAGGTGTACAAGGTCCGCATGAGTGTATTTGCCCATACAAACATAGGAAAGYATAAGCTAGCTCCATTTCCACTCTCAGCGTGGCATTCAGACTGTGCCAAGCAGTATTAGGTACCCTGCCAGTTTGTGTCCTGGCTGTTTGAAATGTTGCTTCAAAGTGGACTACAACCCTCTTTGCTTCTACCAGAACAGGTATACCCCTGGGGACAGCGAGAGCCTTTCTCACCTGACCTGAAATGAAATGAAAAGTTATTTTCTGGTTTGCTTAGAAATAAAGAATCAGTAACCCAAATGTTATACAGTGTTGTTTACAGCAAGAAAGTACAAGAAACTACTCATTAAATATGAATGTTCATTGAAACCAGGCAGATCTCTCTAGATCTTTATCCCATTGTCTCTGTCCTCACTTATTTTACATGCTCTAGATTTATTTAATAATATCAATAGATAAGAAATCATTAAACCAGAATAAAGATCTTATATTTGAATATGTATATTTATGAGCTTCTTGCAGAGATGCTAATGCTATAATACTTGGAATATGGATGCTATTCAGTTTCAGGGCATTGTGAAGTTTTTCCTCATCGTCACCAATTTAATTTAATTTGCAATTAATGTAATTTCTGTGAAATATTTAGATAAGAAAATAATTGTTTTGCCCTTTTTAGATCTTATTATGAAATACCATTGCTGAAGAACAAATAATAGACGGGTCTACTAAAAGATCAAAATAAAGCAGCAAATCACTGAATCTGCAAGTTTAAAGTCATCATTTGTTATAAATGCTAGTGTTACTGATGAAGCTTCTAAGATCACAATAATAAATACACATTAAGAAACTCCATCTGTTTCAAAATGTTATATATTACTGTGCAGTACGGAGACAAGAATCTAATTAAATAACTACCAGCAAAAAAGTGAGAGTTTGTAAAAAAAAATTTGAAAATTAAAAAGTGCATAATCCTTGGAAAAAAATAAGACAAGACATTAAACAAAAGTATTTAGTTTCCATCAAGAAACCCCAAAAATAGTTACTATGTTGCAGCAAAAGCTGGCTAAGATATTATCATCAAAACTCTCTTTTGTGAATTACTAGTCATTCTTCACAAAACCTTTTTCAAGAATATTTAATTTTTAACAAAACACCTATCAAGAAAAATTTGCAAGTTCTCAGTAGAGTTTTTCCACAAAAAGTTCAGCAATTAAAAACCTTGCATTGCCTGTCAAGCTCTTCAACTGGAATATTTGGGACCTAGTGTGGATGGAACTTAACAAGTATTTGCAGCTCCCCCTACCACTCACAGGTAAATGTTTTGAAACTAGAATAGTTATTTTGGGTAGAGGTCTTTTTCCGATAAAATATTTCTACGGATTTCTCCAAGTGAGGAAGACAAGAAAAAAATAAAATCTCAAAAGAGTTTTGACTGATGTGCAAACCAGCTTTTATCCAATACTAATTGCAACAATAAAAATTTTCATTTGGCTTCTTGATTTTTTTTTTTTTTTTCCCCCCAGGTAGTTAACAATTACATCTGTTCTGTTGAACAGAAACCTACTTAATTATTTTTTTATCTCATTTCCCTTAGATGGAATTAAAAAAAAAAAACAAACCAAAGCCTCTGTTATGTTGCCCAGTTTTTACTTGATGCTGCATTTTCTGGATAAAATATTTTTAACAAAAGAAGTTACAAAAATGTCTGGAGTACTGCCTGTGAAATAATAATACCACCGCCCCCTCGACTCTTACAACTTTTCATCCTGTGAAATTATTTTACCCGCATTGCACATTATTATCAGTCCTACAGACTAGAGCTTTGCTTTGCAAAGAGAAATATCCAAAGGTACTGTATTCACTCACACAGTTGAAAAATCAGCATTCTGAGAGTACACAGCAGACCTTACACGCTGCTTCTATAGCACACACACTCTCTTTCTGTGCCTTTTTTTCTTCCCTAGTGTTTGATAGATAAGGGGTCCTGCAAAATTTATGGCTTAGTCTGCCTCTGAAAGCTGTTGCAGTGGTACCTTACAGATTTATGCCCTGAAAGATCTGCGTAGCAGCCTCCTATCCCGCGTTGAGAGGACAAAGTCTAGTAAGTTTTCTGCAGCTTCTCTGACCTTCACTGTCCATTCCTTCTGTGCAAACAATTCATCTTCTTCGGTGCAGTCCGCAAGCAGAGCTCTATTGAGCCAGTTGACTGGTGTCAGGGATTTCCCTAGCTGGCTACCCCTTTGCTCTTTCCTCCATGCTGTCACAGCAGAGAAATGACTGTGTGGCAGGCTAAAGCTGATATTTTGTGATGAAGGGTACAAATTGAGCGGGAAAGAAAAAAGGATAATGTGCTTGTGTGTAGATTTTGGGGAGGGGAAAACCCTGATTGACTGTAACACACAAAAGGCCAATATAAGCTCTCATTTTTGTGTTGTGCAAATTAAATGTTTTGCTATACCCAAATTTATACTATGGCAATGGATTATTACGAACTTTGAAATAATTTTATAGCTTTGTGGGTCTTGCCAGGTTTTAAAAGGATTATAAAACTGTTTTTTCAACAAAACTAAATTATCTTGTTTGCATAACATGGTATTATAGCTGTTGGTGAAATATGCTGCACATAACAAAGACAGAAAATCTTTAGAGAAAGCATATTATTTACATCAGATATAAAAGGTGGTTGAATCTGGGACCAAATAAACTCTCAGCTTAAAGAGCAATAGACGGAAAAGGTCATGCCACTACAATTAGGGCTCTATTTCAATAAACTGGAAAGATTAGATATGTTTACAGCATATATGGTCACTTTTTTGCATGTATGGCAAATTATGGAAAACTTGGAACGATCTGTACACATTTGTTTTAAAACCAAAAACCCCACCACCCTCCCCAAAAGAGATGTCGTACAAGGTCGTTAATGTAAAGAACTAATAAATCACCAGTAACAGCAACACAAAATCTGTAAGTCCTTAGGATTACTAAAGGTTGAAGATTCCAAAGACTTTTATAGGTCAAGGAGTCAGATCCTTCCTATAACGTTATATTGCTTTCTGAAATTAAGTAAATCTACAATACAACTACAAAACTGCAGTTCTGAAGTTTTAGAGTGTTAACAGTGAAAACCCTATTCAGATACTCCTAACAACCCTCTTCTCTCTAGACCTTCTATACTGTTCCCCATACCTCCCTGCTGTATCTTTTTCTAATATGAAAATTAATGTGCATATACATGCTATTGATATGTATATTAATACGCATATCCCTACCATCCAAATTTAAACCGAGAGTAAATATTATCTAATAATATTAGGCACTGACGTCTAATGATTTAGACCAGATCGGAACACAGCAGTAATACTGCAGGTGTACATTATACGTGCTATTGTGTCGACTCAGTATGCTGGAGATCTGTCACACTTCATCTCTCCTGTATGTGGGATGACAAGTATAGGTGGCAAGAAGTGCAGGAGCTGAGGAGGGTCAGGATGGCAGAACCACAGCCAGCAGCATGGATCAAAAGGACAGTGTTGTACAGTAACAGAATGGTAGCAGCCAGATGCAATAGCCCATCAGTCAGCATCAGACAGGATGAAGCATCACCATAGCAAGGTCCCACACAGTACAAGACAGGAAGAACTAGCTGTCAACACTTGCTAAGTTCAGGAACCATGTGCTAATTAAAATGACTAAAGAATGAATCACTATCCATTAAATCCTCCTGGTGATGCTTAAGATGATTGGAAAAGCAAAACAACAACAAAAATGAACACCCAGATGAATTCAGTACCTTCACCATTGACATTCTGCAGAGAAATCAAAGCAGTTTTCAAGCTGATGCAAAAGGTAAATCATTTCCCCCTATGTAATTCACATTGATATGGGGATTTATAAGATCATAGCTATCCTTTTGATGATATGTCCAAATTAGACAAAGTCTAGCAAAATGTTTTGTCAAACTGAGCATCAGAAAACTGAAAATGCTGGACAGCCAAATGTGTAAACATACAGCTAATATGGCTGGAAACTAAGGGTAAATTCCAGGAGATTTATTTCAAAAACATTTTTATCATGAGGAGAATTGCAAATAAAATACCAGCAAGTACTCATTCCATGCCCATAACAACTGGGACGGGTATACATTTTCTTCAATGGAACTGCATGAAGGTGTCTTTCCCAGCACTCCTTCACGCCCACTTCGGTCTGCGCATCAGAGTGCCATGCACAGTTTTCCCAGCACAACAACTTGTAGGGCACTCTTCACACAGACACTAACATAATTTTGTTGAACTCACACACGCACACACACACAAACATACTACCAAAAACGTTTTGTAGATTTACTTTGAACTTGGTTCATTTCAGTGACCTGGTTTGCAGCATAGTCCCACAAACAGCTACATGGGGAAAAAACAGAGGGATGGCGAACTGTAAATGCAGCAGGAAAGAGTAGTCCTGAGTCAGAGTCAGGGTAGGAATTCTTTTTTTTAAAAAGAATTTTTTCAACCCAGGTTTATCACGAAAGAAAATATAATGCATAACTACATTTTGGGAATATATGCTTGTAATCATGTAACACTTAATCAGATACACTAGGGGAAAAATCCACCCACTCTATTGGCCTAGGAAGTGCGACATCAGGTGCTTGAAGAGAGGAATAATGGATTCATATAACTCCCTTCCTCTCCCCTATCCCACACTTTGTTTACCAACTTCTGCAGTATTTTATATAGAAAGTGCATTATTATTATCTTTTGTATTCTTTACAGCAGTGAATCTTTAAATGCTTATACATTTGTTTAACATTATGTGCTGTGAAAAAACCCCAGTTAATATCCGTGTCATTACATAGCGGCTAAAATACAATTGAAAGAATATCTCCTCAGTAAAGCATTTATAAACACACATTCAGTCTGTGGGATGAGGCCTCAACMCCTGGACAGCTAACCTTGAAGAAAGGACCAGAGCAACGTGCAGAGAGCATTACTTTTCTGCTGTAAGTTAAGAAAGACTCCCCGATAAAGCAATTGTGTACGCAGCTGGAAAGGCTCCTCTGGAAATCCTTGTGCAGCATAGGTACCATGGATGGTGCCATGTCATGTAACACAAAAAAGGTACTGGCTTGTGCCAATTCACCAGGTTAGCCTAAAGGGAATGCTACAGCTCAGACTGTCCTTCAGGACCATCTATGTTATACTTCTGCCCCCAAGCTGCAGACCCCAATTCACTAGTGTTACAAGTGAACCAAACTCTATTAATTTTGATATACTTGAACCATTTCAGCAGAAAAAGGGAAATAAAGGCAAGCTAAAAGACTGAATCACATTTAAAGTAGCACCATCAACTAGATCTTCAAACACATTTATTTACATACCAGCCAGATTCTTATTACTAGCTCCAGCTGCTTGGCCTTGTCCTGGCAATCACAGGATTACAGAAATAGCATGTCTCACCTCATTTCATCCACCAGATATCAACAACCTAACACTGTTCATGACCTGGATCTTCAACGGTACTAAGAAGTGTGGCCAAGCTGAAATGGAAAGCATAAACAGAAACACAAGTTTATAAAGAACTAAAACTTAACAGTTACAGAACTTTATGGATATATTAAACATCCACTGAATCGTGGAAGTGTTAACAATAACCTCAGTTATGCACTACCATTTTCTTAAATATAATGCCATGCAATAATGACGAATACTTTCAGAAACATTTTATATGGAAATACATGAAACTTACCTTCAATCTTGATTTGTTTTTTTTACCAGTTATATATTACTGTTATACTTTAATCTATTAAAGAAACAGAAATGGACCACCAGTATGTTGGATCTCTGATACCATAAAGTATTTTAAATTGATCAGACATTTTTATCCTTCATATGTGCTGCCACAAGCCTTTTATGTGGTTTACTAAGGCAATCCGTCTGGAAGTAAGATATTCAACAAATGATTATAATTACGTCTCTTTCTTGAAAAGTATTCCTTCTCTTTGGGTAAATATTAGCATGAGATGTCTGTTATATCACCATCGTCAACTACAACAAAAGTTATTTGAGATGTAAGTTATGTGAAAGAAAACTAGCTACCAGGTATGTTTTAGCAAGAATGTGAAAATGCATGTCTATCTCTTAAAGGGCAAGCGGATAATTTATAGACGATTAATTAGAAAAGAGACAGCAAGGAAAAGAGTGTAAAATAGCATAAGAAAGAACTGATAAAATGCCCTTTACTGACAGGAAATTCTTAACACAACCAGTTTTCGTTTGAAGGTTGAACAACTTGTCTTGGTGCTTCCTCACTTTCAACATTTTTGATTTTTAATCTCAGGATTAGAGGACAGAGCAGATGTTTTTTCCTAATGAATAAATGAATACACATACCGCATTTCATAATGTGTGTAATTTTAAAGTACATGTTTATTTACATTTAAAACAATACAGATCAGAGTTTTGTGTGTAGATTCAGCTGTTTTACATACATTATTAATCAATAAAAATAATAAACACATTATAATTTCATGTTAATTCTTTTTTAGGTACTTGGATGAAATTTCTCCTTGTTAGACACATGATACATTTGTTAAGTAGTTAGTGTGTAAATATAACTATCTAATTTTGTTTTATTCTCTGTGCAGCTATTTACATTCTAATTCCAATGAAAAATGCAAGTAACTTATTTTTAGTCTCTCTCTCTCTCCATCTTCAGAACTAGATCTAATGCACCTGTCTGTCATAGTAGAAGACGATAAGCAACTCACTATCAGATACCTGTTTCTTTAAAATTCTAAAAGGTACAGTGCTACCATATATTCAGTGAAATACTACTCACTTTTAATGAATAACACCTTCCTGAAGGAAAACTAGATGTTTCAAGGAAGAGAACAAAACCTTTTCTGTATAAGTATGTCATTGTCCCTCAGATTTTTCCTGTCACCTTCTCATCCTCTCTTTTTTCTTTTCTCTTTAATTCAAGCTACACTACTTGCCTTCAAAAATATATTAACAAAGACCAACTGGAGATACCCAACTGCAGTTTTTAAATTGACAATCACCATTTCCTTTCAAAACAGGGGCTAGGGGATTGCTTCCACATAAAGTGCGTTTAGTAGAGTTGTGTATTGTTGTAAGAACACAGTCTTGATGCAATGATGGCATTTGACTCTGCATATTTTGAGCATAAAACAGACCTCAACTCACCAAGTCCTCAAGCATGCAGGTAGGCACCTTCCCTCATCCCACTGCTTGCCAGTTAAGTATGTGATTAAGTAGTTCACTAACTATAGCCGAGGATAGCATCTGGAAGGTTGCAAATAACTGCTGCAAATGAAACCAAGTATTTTCCAGAGAGAAAGCTGATTAATTTCTGCTTCTGACTGCTTCACCAACTACTCTAAGTTGAGTTTCTTTACAAAATGTAGGACACAACAGTTTGGTTTTTATTCACTGACTTAAACACTTTGTATGGAATACAGCAGGAAGTACCATGAAAATAAGAATGCCATTTTAAGTTAACAACATTATCTTTCAAAATCTTGTTCAGGTTCATTACAACTTTTACCAGACTTTGTCTGAAGGCTCAAATCTAGTTCAAAAGGTATTTGCAAAACGGAATTTTCTCTATGTTAGAATAAGTAAGTTTAATGTATCAGAAGAGTCATATTCAGTCATATCAGAAAACGTATGACTGAAAAGACAGAACCATTTTTCATCCAAAACTTCAGTTCTATCAGTATTAAAATATATTGCTACATTGGTTCCTTKAATAGTTTTTTGGACACTAGGAAGATTCTGAAAACATGGAAACAAATCAGTGATATTTTCTGAGAAAAAAAAAAATTACTTTTTTATGGCTTTTGCTTTAGATTCATAGCAAACCATTTTAAAAGAAAAAAAAAAGATTAAGATAAGAAAAACAATACATTTTGTTGATCCAATATTATCCTTTTTCCACATGACAGGAAATACAGACACATTTAAGTTTATGTTCTTACTTTAAAAAAAAAGGAAGTTTTGAAATCTCAGAATATCTACCTTGTTTAAATTTTATTAAACTGCTTTTCATAGGTGCCAAATTCAGTTTTTCAGGATGCTTAATCACTCTCTTTTTATGTTCTGGGGGTTTTTTGGTAAATTTCTGCAAGTTGTGGAAATTTTCTTGTAACATACTTTTAATTTCTTCTTCTTCAAAGCATCTCATTACCTGAAGATTTTTCTGGTATTACAAGAGATGACTTGCCAAGCAACTTCTTTGTAAACATTTTTCAAGGTTCCTGATCTAATTTTTTCACAGCTCCTAAAACATCTGTCGTAAGTGATTAAAAAGTGTAAGAATTCATAATGCTCTGTTTGAGAAAAAATAATTAAACCAGCTCCAATAAAATGAGAATTACCTGAACTTGATGAGAGTTTCTTTGATGCTTAAAAAAGTTAGGGTCATTTTTTGCTCTTTCCTTTTACATAAGATTTCATTTGTATTTTCCACTATAATTTCAGATCCAAGTAGAATAGAAATATCAAATATAATGATAAAATATTACTGTGGTATCTCTGACCTCTGAGAAAGAAAGCCCCAGAAATTTCATTAACCTCTCTGTTCTTGCGAGATTTAAATTCCACAGCAAGAGATGTAGATAGTTCAGACAATCATCATGTTATCAAGGTGATATTTGAACTGAAATTCCAACCATTTTGAAGATTACTTTTCACCATGTGCAACATGAAAAAAAAATTTTCCATGCTGCAAGGTAAATCAAAGTTAGAGTTAATTTGAGATCTGAGTGGCTGAATATGCAAGCTCTTTGTCACTTACAAATTTTTCTACACTACTTTATCCTTTGAGGAAACAATATACATTTATGGCACTGCAAAAACAGGTTCGTGAGCAAACCCATGTTCAAAAGGCTATGGGATATCTGACCAAAACTGTTCTGAATATGTACACTGGCCCCGTATCTTGTAACATCTCTACTTATCAATCAGAGGGTTTCTTTGGAGTTTTTGGGGGGGGGATTTTTGTTGTTGTTGTTGTTGTTGTTTCCCAGCAAGTCTGTTTTGGTCTTTTGGAAAAAAAGGAAAAAAAAGAAGTGAATGCAATGTCCCAGTTCTTCTCAAAAAGCTGGGGTTTGCAAAACCAAGCTTACTTCTAAATTGACCCCTAAATTATATTTTAACATGCATAACCCTTTTATTTTACAAGTGAAATCAGCAGTCTGTCCTTCAGAATATTTCCCATGTTCAAACCAAATTGTTTCACTTAATTACATATTTACAGAGGAAACAATCTAAATTGTAAGGATAGTATTTTTATGACCTCTATGTATTATTTGATTCAGAATTCTGCAAGGAGTGCTACATGGATATTGGAGCTTACTGGAATAGAGCTGTAAACTGTATCAGGACCCTAACTTCCAGTATTCATCCAAATGTACCGCTTTCAAGAACAGGAGGCAGTATAAGCTATATTCTCAAAGAAACACACAATATAAAATATTATCTTACATTAACACAGTAATATGCATGCTGCAAAAACAAGAGAGTTTCCTTGTTTTGCTCTTTTTTTCAACACATGGAAGCTTTGCAAGGGACACAGTAAATACAAACCATGTATTTACCAAAAGCAAGGCATATCCAGTATTTGATCATTAAGTTGGACATATACTCTCTCAAGACATCTGTCCAGTTTTTTATATCAGAAAAGTAGGGAATAAGGATGAGAATATTATTTGTGGGTTCCTGTAATGCTTTATGATTCAGCTCACAGCTGCACAAGTTTGATTTGCATTAGATTAAAGCCATATGAATTTTTAAGTTGTTATGACATTTATTTAAAACTCATGAAACCTGTATGAGAGCCCTATTACCTTTCTCTATCTTATTTAATTTCCACCCCCCCCCCCCTTTTTTTTTTTTTCTTTTTTCTTTTCTGTCCCTACCCATCCAAACTTCAGAAGGCTAGATTTTCACTCCCTAGCTTCAGTGCTCTGGAGCCCCATAGACCTTTCCATCTTCAGCACAAACCAAACAGTCTGAATTTCTAATTTGTTTCCCAGGAAATTCAAATCCCTCATTTAACTTCTGATGAATCTTCATTATGAGTCCCAAGGAGTGTAAATTCCTAATGCTGTACTAGCCTTGCACCCACAAGGAGAATTTTAACTAGCTGCTCCAGTGAAATCCCGCACACTTTAGAGCTCACCTTAAGCAGAATAACATGTCTCTTCCTTGGACTGGTAGGAACTGATCTGGAACTGTTTCTAGGATATGTCAAAGGCCTGAAGTTACACTTAACAATACTAGGATGTCTGATAGGAAACAAAGGGCTACTCATTTAGGAATTTATTTTCCAAATATCTGGCATTGAAGGAAAAGACTCCACTTGATAACCTAGTGGAAGTGCAAGTGATTACTTTTATACATATTTCTGTCCATTAGTTTATTTTTTTAAGATGCAACAGATGTTTCTGATGCATTTAAACTGATCGTTAATTCCTACAGTGGAAAAAGTGGAAAGCAAAGCAACTGATACTCTGGAGACAGCTTCAGAGAAGAGCCAAGATAGTAGTAGCTATCCAAGTAGAGACTGTCTACCAAGTAGAACGCTGACTAGAGAGATGTTTTCCAGTCTAGGTGATCTTACAGCAAGAAAATAGAATAGTTCATTCCCTCCTCTGTCCCTACACCGCATTCAATAGTTTATAATTCTTCCTTGTATCTACAGGTATCTTCTCTTTGATACTACGCAAAACCTGAGTTTAAGAGATACTTGCAGCATTTAAATCATTGATCCATGCTTCCTGGCTGCATGCATGCTACTGTCCTCATCACACTCCCCTATTCTATAAAACTGCAGGTAAATATGCAATACCAGAGTCACTAGCAGCCAAGCGATGACAGATTTAGTGCCATACTACTTTTAGCACATATTTTACGTCAGCTTAGACCTATAGCTATGAAGTACACAGAATTGTTAAGGGAATACAAACAAATATGAGCCTAGTTCATACTACGTTATGCACTACTTCGGAATTTGGACCAGCCTGCTCAGTCTCATTTACGTTAACAAGATACATACTGGGGTTTTCTTATCTGGTGTGTAATATCTCTTTGTTTCGAGCATACGAAGAGTGGGAGGAAAATCTTGTAATTCCAGAGGTTTGCTCTATATGAGGGTTGACTACTCTATAATTAATCCTCTAGGTAGACATAAAATCAGAGAATAGCACTGTTTCAGTATAGAGCAAAAAAATAATCTATCGTATTTTATGAAAACTTGCCAAACAAACAATATATTTGGGAGTTAATGGGGCTCCTATTTGCCCTTTAGGCAACTTTTCTGAGGTAATTATTAAGATCCAGAGCCTGTTAGAGAAAGGTGATGGAACTTTGCAGACGGATGAGAAAGGTAAACAAAGTGGGGGATAACAGAAAAAGAAAGATGTTAATTTTTTAAAACTTGCAGATGACAGTTTTCAGATATATGGAATGATGGACTTAAAAGATCAAAAACAATTAGTAAAACAAATCTATAACATAATTGAAAGACCCTTGAGACAGAGCTGCTAGAAACAGCTGTAAGACCACTATTTGGCAATAGTGCAGAACATCTGAATGAATGACACCCATGCTGTGTGATACAGAAGAATTCTCTCCTGGTGCTGAAGTGAAAAATAAAACAAAACAAAACAAAACAAAACAAACCCGGAGCAGCAGATAACAAAAAAGAATAAGCTGCTGTTCACTGTCTGGAATTATTATTTTAGTATTCTTGTGCACTGGGGAATCAAATTATTATCAAAGAAAGTGAAAAGAAGTAATCTCAATCTACCCAAATTGGAAATGGTCAGATTTACTACTGACATTTGCTAAATGATGGCTTTAAACCCTGGAATGCAGTGCTAGAAGTAACTACCTGTAATAATAATAATTTTACCTAAACACAATTGTACTTTAATGCTTGTTTAGTTGAGAATGTGTCCTGGTTCTGGCTGGGACAGAGTTAACTGTCTTCCCAGTAGCTGGGAGGGGTTGTGCTGTGTTTTGGGTTTGGCATAATAGGAGCGTTGATGGCCCATTGGTGTTTTGGGTGTTGCTGGGTGGTGCTTGCACCAGGCATTTTTCGGCCTCCCATGCTCTGCCAGGTGCATGGGAAGCTGGCGGGGGGAGCATAGCCGGGGCGGTTGACCCAGCTGGCCAATGGGGTATTCCATACCATGCAACGTCATGCTCAGTATAAAAACTAAGTGTGGGGGGGCCTCTGGCATCCTGGGACGGGCTCTCACGTTTTGGGCAACGTGTCGGTTCGGTGGGTGGTGAGGAGTTGCATTGTGCATTGCCTGCTTTGTATATTCTATTGTTGTTGTTGTTATCACTGTTACTATTACTGTTCTACTTTGTTTTATTTCAATTATTAAACTGTTTTTATCTCAACCCATGAGTTTTCCTACTCGTGCCCTCCCGATTCTCTCCTCCATTCCACCAGAGCAGGGGGGTGAGCGAGCAGCTGTGTGGTGTTTAGGTGCTGGCCAGGGTTAAACTACGAGTCTTTTTTGGTGCCCAACGTGGGGCTTGAAGGGTTTGAGATAACAACAGATTAACCAGAGCATATTAAGGAATTTATATCTGTTAACAGTTGTTGGTCACAATATTAGTTTATCTKACCTGCATCATGCTCTTGTTTTTGCTGTACATGTTAAAGATCGGTGTTGGTTTCTGCAGTCTGCTGTGCTCTGCAGTGATCAGTGATGTTTTGCCTGGGAGATTTATTATTAAAACGCTGGCATTATTCAGTATCTGGGTGTTGTACTGAAGCCACTACTGTACTTTGGGTACCACCTCTTGGAGACAATTAGCAATTATACCTYTTCCTCTGAGGAGCTTTTTAWGGAGGAAATACAGAATGGCACCTTCCTCTATGATGTCTTCTCCTTTGTTACAACAACTTGTCAGTACCTTGAACCTCCCTGGGTAGTTAAGATACACCTATCAGTATTTCTTGGGAATATTTTTTCAGTTTTTTCTAAGGTTAATAAGCCATTTAAGAATATCATGCAGAGATCTGCCCAAAGGCTGGATAGTTATGAGTGGCAGGGTGTGTGGGATAGCATGGGTAAATGCTTAGGATGGTGGGCACCCCCAGTGTTTTGGAACTTCACCCCTCAACAAGTGCAAAATCCTGAAAAATTAGTAGAATATTTGGAAAAAGTATGCTGTCACCCTGGCAATTCTAGGGAGACCCAGATCACTGCAATGTGCTGGGGCCTGGCCCATGCCTACCGAGCCCTGTTCAACACTATTCAGAACCCTCAAGGGGAACAAAGGGTCTCTGGATCTGATGACAAAACAACGGGCCCTGCAGCTACCCCACCCCCCACGGCAGACACTGCAGCTACCCCACCCACCCCCTGCCACAGAGAACCAACCTGTGCCAGCATCAGACGCCCCTATACAAAAAAGAAAGTACGCAAGAAAGTCAGCTCGCTTAGTAAGGGATGAAGAGGAACCAGGGGCATCACGACAACAGGAGGAGGAAGAGGCAGAAGCCATAAATGAGATGGTAACCACCCGATCCCTATCCCTGAGTGAGCTGAGAGATATGCAAAAAGATTTCAGTCGTCGTCCAGGCGAGCATATTGTCACCTGGCTGCTCCGATGCTGGGATAACAGGGCCAGTGGCCTGGAATTAGGGGGTAGGAAAGCCAAGCAGCCAGGATGCCTTTCTAGGGAAGGGGGCATTGACAAAGCAATTGGAAAAGGGGCACAAGCCCTCAGCCTCTGGAGGCGACTCCTGTCAGGTGTGAAGGAAAGGTATCCCTTCAAGGAAGATGTTATATGTCACCCAGGCAAGTGGGCCACCATGGAGAGAGGTATCCAGTACCTGAGGGAATTAGGCGTGCTGGAGGTGATTTATGATGACCTGAACAACGAGCAGTTACCCAAAGATCCAGATGAAGTCAGATGCACCCGACCCATGTGGCGGAAATTTGTACGGAGCGCACCAGCATCGCATGCCAAATCATTGGCAGTAATGGCCTGGAAAGATGGAGAGGAACAAACGGTGGATGAACTGGCTGGCCAACTCCGGCAATACGAAGAAAGTCTCTCYTCCTCCGTATGGGCCTGTGTCTCTGCTGTGGAGAAACTGTTTCGGGAGGTCCAGCAACTCAAAGAGGATATGTCCTACTCCCCACCTGCACGGGCCAGTATCTCAGCCATTAGGAGTAAGCGTCCCTCTGCTGAAGAGAGAAGAAATCGTGGATACACACCCCGGGGCAACCTGTGGTTCTACCTGCGTGACCACGGAGAAGACATGAGGAAGTGGGATGGGAAACCTACCTCGACCCTAGAGGTACAGGTACATGAATTGCAAGGAAAAGCAATCACACAAGGGGGTTCTTCCAGGAAAACTGCTGCTCCAGTCGCCAGTGAGCAGTTCCCCAGACAGCGCAGAAGGGCTGATTCCACTTCCGATCTTAATAAAGGGACTGCTGATTCATACTTACAAGAAGTGGGTAGCAAATACGATGACCAGGACTACAGGGGGCCCTGCCTCCAGCCAGGTGGAGGAAAGGGACAACCAGGTTTACTGGACTGTGTGGATTCAATGGCCTGGCACATCAGACCCACAGGAGTATAAGGCTCTCGTGGACACCGGTGCACAGTGTATCCTGATGCCATCAAGCTATGAAGGGGCAGAACCCATTTGTATTTCTGGAGTAACAGGGGGATCCCAAGAGTTAACTATATTGGAGGCCGAAGTGAGCCTAACCGGGAACGAGTGGCAAAAGCACCCCATTGTGACTGGCCCTGAGGCTCCGTGCATCCTTGGCATAGACTACCTCAGGAGAGGGTATTTCAATGACCCAAAAGGGTACC
>JAYKAV010000667.1:0-27127 GCA_035582835.1 Phoebastria nigripes
CTATGCTGCACTACAGCCCAAGAGAATACACAGCATCCAAAAAAAAAAAAAAAAAAAAAAATCTAACAAAACATATCAAAATACGCAACAGAGCTAGACTAGGAATGACCCAGCAGAGGAGGAGAAAATTAAATATTTGTTAGTAAAATAAATCTTTTAGATAGGAATTTTAAATGTGGAAAGGTTCTTTCATCCTTTGCATAACCATTATTGGAATATTACACTGGGTCTATATGTCACAATAAATAAAACTAAAAATGCTCACATAAAGCTTGTAGGAAAAGAGTAGAATCAGCTGAACACCAACTACATGCTCTGTAGGTTGTAGCGGAAGTTCCAATTTAAAATGCAACTGATCCATTTTGCCATCTTGATTTTTGTCCTCTTCTCTAGTCTAAAAGAATCAATAAGAATTCTTTCTAAAGACAGGAACTTCTGTTAGAAAGAAAACCAAAAAAGGTAAAACGCCAGGGGATCTCCACAACTGCAGCATGCACATACTAAGGAAGCAAATAAACTGCATAGTTAGGAAAGCAATAAAAAGCTGCTTGACTTTACAGACACAGGACTAGAGACAAGCAAGAAGCCTGCAATTTTGTCTGTTATACAATGTCTCATATGCCCCCTAAGGAGGGAAAGCTCAACAGATTCTTCAAGGTCTCTTCTGCCCTATGCCATTCCAGCCATCTCCCCTGCATGCTAGAAAGCATACCTTAGTGCTAGATCTTCTGTCACATCCTGTGCAAATGTGTGACTGATGGTCAGGCTTCTGCCTCCTGCCATTGCAGCCTGCCTCTTAATGGCCTCTGTATGCCAATTCCTGGTTGTGAGCCAAGACTTGCTACACTTTTCTGCCACAAATGCCCAGTCCTTCAGCTATCTGCAAGCATAACAGGACTCATAACAGAGGTAACGCAGAAAAATAACTGCCACTGTTGAATCCCAGAAGGAACAATGGCTGCAGGGCAGAGGCTATGTGCTTTAGAAAACACATACCTGCTTTCAAAACCAGGGGCTACTTATCAACCTCTGCAAACTTCAGATCATGATAAGCTATATGGCGGGGAGGGTTGCGGGAGGGGGAGGGGGGTGCAACTAATTTGAGGAAAGTAAACTGATGTGTTCATGCAACCAGTGGCACTTAGTTTAGTGGTGGGTTTAGTGTTAGGTTAATGGTTGGACTTTATGATCTTAAGGGTCTTTTCCAACCTAAGTTATTCTATAACACCGAGAGGGAGTAAAACTGGACTGGTTAAAAATCCCTAGTCCCAGGCAAATTTTGCTGTGAGGCACGAGGTTATGCATGAAGCTGCTGCTACTGGAGGGCAGCAGTGCATGAGAGGCCGCCTGCTCACCGGCGCCGCCAACACTCATCCCCTGGGCCCACTGCCCCTGGTCCCACTCTGCAGCCCAGCTTCCCACCACCACTGCCGGGCCCGCCCCGGGCAGGCCTACCGACAGGAGTGGGACTCGCAGCCGGTCCTCCTGGAGCCTGTTGAACGCTGGGAACGTGCTCCACGCCAAGAAGCTGCCCGGGCCGGGCCCGATGGTGGCCACGAAGAGCACCTCGTACCGGAACCGCACAGTGGGCTGCTCCAGGTACGAGCTCTGCTTCAGCCAGAAACCTGCGGGCAGACACAGCGCGAGGCCTCAGGTCCGCGCCGGGCCGGGCCGGGCCGGGCGGCGCCGTGTGGGGCCGAGTGGCGCTCACCGTGGCTCCGGTAGGCCACCAGCAGCGGCGGCACATAGGTGAGCACCGTGATGAGCAACAGCGCCAGCGCCGCGGCAGAGCAGAGCCCGGCCCGGTAGCGCGTGTGGAGCGCGGGATGCGAGAACAGCTCCACGCCAGCCATCGCGAGCTGCCCGCGCCCTCACCGTGGCAACGGCGGGGCGCCAGACTGACGGGACGCCGCTCCTATCAGCAGCTCAGGGCGCCGAGGGGGAACGGGCGCGCCAGCCAATGAGCGTGTACCACTGCATTCCGGGACCGACGACTGCGGTGAAGCGGGAGAGCGCCCGGGGACGGCAGCGAGACGGAGACGGGGGCACCTGCGGCGGAGCCCATGATGCGGCTTCGAGCGCCCCGGGAACGCCTCGGGCGGGGCCGGCGCGTGGCCTTACACCCGCCAGGTGACTACATGCCCGGATGCTACAGCCCCGCCCCTCGATCCCCCGGCCGGAAGGGCTGCCTTTCGGGTGGTTGCTAGGGAACTGGCGAGCCGGAAGTCCCGCCTGCCGAGCCGTGGCTGTTTTTGTTGTGACAGGGACCGTGACAGCGACAGGCCCGGCCGCCCGGCACGAGCTCCCACCCGCCCGCACACGGGCCTCGCCACCGCTGGCTCCGCTTCCCGCCGGCCCGCACCATGAAGTGGATGTTCAAGGAGGACCACGCGCTGGGTAAGGGTGGGCCCGGGCCAGGCGCTGCCCGCCGGCGGCCCTGCCCGTCGTCCGTCTCCTGTGTCGCCATCTGCCCCGGGGCCTCCCGACTCTGCGTGCCCCGGTCGGCTCCCCGAGCCGGTCATCTTGTCTCTGGGCGGACAGCCGCCTGCGGCCCTCGCCGAAGGCTGGCGCGATGCCCGGGGACGGCCTCCCTGAACGGCTGGTAGACCCCCTAGGCGGGGCAAGACGGCCGCGATCCCCGCAGGCTCCCGTCCCTGCGGGCGCTGCCCTCTCTGCCTAGGACACTGGCGATACAATTGCTATGCAATGACTAATTACGAGTTTTGTTCACAGAGCACAGATGTGTCGAGTCGGCAAAAATCCGAGCCAAATACCCTGACCGTGTCCCGGTGAGTAACCAAGCCAGCTTCATCTGAGTACTTAGAGGCAAAGGTGGATAAGCTGTTTCCATCCTGCCCTCTCTTCTTTGATCAGATCCTACTAAGTAAATTCATCTTCCCTTTTGTGCCCTTAGATGTTTTAAAGAGGCGCCAAACACATCTAACTAATCCAACATTTCCTCCTCTGCCCCAGTGCATATTGACAAGTAAGCAAGAGTGCCTGACTTTCTGAACACTTTCCAGGCATGTTTATGGTTTATCAAGTGTCCTGGTTTCTTCTAATGGCAATTATATTCCAGCAAATGCCTTCAGTGCCTTGAGGATTCATTCTGTGCCTGATCCCAGGAAAGATCATAAATTCTTTAAACCTTGACAATCTTCCATCCTGGCTATATGAGGAAAGTGATTTTCCCTCATGTATTCCATGCCTATAACCAGTTGTATCGCGGTGAATCGCCCCATGCAAACCGTGTTGTCTGAAGAGCCAGTGCAAGTGGTGACCCCCTCCTTTCTGCATTAATACCTACCTACCTGCTAAATAGTGAATGACCTCTCTTCTCCACTCCACAGTCCCTTTTATCATGTTTCAGTCAGTGAAATGACCACACTTCACATCCTTATGTAACAGCTAGCAACATGTCCACATTCTCAACTTATCTGCTTGTGAGTAAAATTTCCCACAGCCCATCTGACCACATGCCAGTTAGTGCCACTCCTGTCTGACCTCTTGGTAAATAACTTATCCATTAGACAGTGCAGCCCAGAGAAGAACCTCTAATCCCATTGACTTTCTCTGCTGCTGAGTTGCACCTAGTCACAGCATCTTCTCCAGTTGCAGTCTGGCAAGCTGATCTGATCCTTGCCATTCTCTGCTTGGCTAACTACGCCCTCATATATAGACTGTAGCGTGCTAATGACCATACATCTCCAGAGATACCCATTTGTCCATTTCAAGAATATCTTTCATAACCCTAGAGGAAAAAGAGACATTGAAACTCATAGTGTGAGTCAGAATTACATGATGCTGTATCAGGAATGGACAGCAAGGTGTAGATGGATACAGGAATTCAATCTCAAATTGCAGTGTGATGCTTTGTCTGGGCTGATACATGTTTTCTGCCTGATTATTCAGATTGAGCCATGTACCTTTCACAAAATAGTTGGTATCAAATGTATTTTTTGGCATTTAATAGTCAAAAGTGTTTTTCAGACTTAATGTATGTTTCCTGCTTTCCAGGTTATAGCCTGCATCCAGAGTGACATAGGTCAAAGTGACTTCAATTCTCAGCTGCTGTATCTGCCTACCTGGATTTAGAGATGTTTCAGTGGTTCAAACCTATTAAGATAATATATGAACAGCCTGCCTCTGTCCGAGGCTAGACCTTTTAGGAATAAAATGGGAGGTGAAAGAAATTCATGCTTGCTAAGCACTGCAATTTTAAATTTGCCTGGGGAATGAAGTGGTCTAAAGGTTAAAGTTTTACTAGAAGCAGTTCACCAACAGCCTTGGCTTCCAGTTACGACAGTTTCTGCATTATGAACCTAAAATGCCTCGTGTGTTATTGTCATCTTTAAAAAAAAAAAGTATCAGTTGTTAAGGCTTCAATATTCCTTTCAGGCTGTTCTTGGTCCTCTTTACAGTTCCCTCCTACTAAATGGCAAGGGGCAGCTACTATGCCCTCCTCCTGTTTCTGTAGGCAGAGCTGAAGAAATTATAAGGAGAACCCTCTCCAGATCATAAGATAGCATATGTTGTAAATTTACTTGAGCATTACCTGTATGGTGTAGCAATGGGGAGTGCAGAGCTAAGGAATGGAGACACTGGAACCTCTTGTAAGCCTTATTTCCCCACGTGCTGCATTTTTCCTTCAAGAACTTTTTCCTTCACGGGTGGTGAAACACTGACACAGGTTGCCCAGAGAGGTGGTAGATGCCCCATCCCTGGAAGCATTCCGGGTCAGGTTGGATGGGGCTCTGAGCAACCTGATCTAGCTGAAGATGTCCCTGCCCATGGCAGGGGGGTTGGACTAGATGACCTTTAAAGGTGCCTTCCAACCCAAACTATTCTATGCTTCTATGAACTAGCCTGTGTGGAGCAATAAGCATCAGGTCCTTTCCACAAGTAATACTTAATTCTTCTTCCTCCTGTACCTGTTGCTTTTTGTTTGGTTTTGTTAGTGGCCATCTTGCCATCTTTCCTTCCTGTAGTCAATTTCTAATTTCCTAATGTATGAAGTAAGAATGTCAGTTCAGCATAATACAAAGCAGAGAATAGCATCAGTGAGTCATACCTTGACAACAATAACATGGTGGAACAAACAATATGCCTTAGAGTGCAGTTATATTCAGAATAACACGTTAAAAAAAAAGTTCTGGTTTCCAGTGATAAAATCAGTATGTTATTGCAGACCTGAGTCTACAGACATCCTAAAATAGTGACTAACATAGGTAGTCTTTTTTCAAAGTTGCGAACAAAAGCCTGTTGATGCTGCAAACATCATCTTATCTAGGCATCTCTGCTTGGGTTCGTACCTGCTTTCTGTTACCAAATGCTCCCGGGGTAGGCAGAGAATAGCCAAGTTCCTGTGGTGGCCTAGCAGCATAAGCATGGGTTGTGATGATTTTATTTATTTATTTATTTTAGTTTTTCCCTTACAGCCTACGTATCCCATCTGGCTCCCGTTCATATATAGCTAAAACCTACACTTTATTATTATGGCTTCACTGTCATCCTGTAACTTTATCCAGTCAACTGAAGCTGTAATCATATAGCTTTTAACATCAGATGCATACATTGCTGGATTATCTGGCAGTATGTCTGGTACAGCAGAGGCACACAGCCAGGATCACATCACAGCACCTTTCTGGTGATTTGGCGGAGTGCTCAGCTGGCATCCTTGCCAGGCCAGCTGGTATTCCAGAGCGTACTGCAGCCATGCTTCATTTCTCTTCCTTGAGGCATTGTTGGGCCTGGCTGAAATGGTGGCTAGCTGTGGGAAGTCAATAATCATTGCTGGATTAATTATAGAAATGCAGAGAGCGTGGATGTCAAATCAAAAGCAGTACTGTCAAAAAAATGAATGTGGTCTATGGCAAACTAGAACCTTGCATTATACCACAGTTCACACTGCAACTCTATCAGAGTTTTGACTGTATTCAGATATAACATGGCTTCTTCAACTCTGCACTATCTGAAGTATGCATGTGCCTCTACTTAGCATGACAGTTTCTGACATATTGGTACATGTTGTGTAATGGTACAGTATGCTGCACAGATGAATACAAAAGTCTTCAGGGAGAAAAAAAAAAGGTATTAACGAATACTCTAATGCTCTAGATGGAAACCATTGCTAGATGGAAGCCATTTCGGCATCTCTGGCTTGTGCACAACATGTGAAATGGCAGATTAGATACTAGCCTGGTGGTTCTCCCTCCCATTTACCTAAATACTGATTTTTTAGCTTCAGTGTTACTGAAATTTATTTCTAATATTTCTTCCCTTTTTTTTGTTCTTTTGCTATATGCCATATCAAGGCAGTTGGTTCTGTCATCTGTTAGGAGCAACTTGGGATGTCTTTTAAAGAAGACAGTTAAGTTGAAAGGGTGGAGGTGGTGTGTATATTAAACTTGTATTTCTTCATATTGTGGGATTTTATTTAGTCATATGACAATTTAAAAGAGGATAGGGCATGCTTGCTGCAAACTAGAATTCTGTGTAACACAAGATTTCAAGCAATGATGGTCACACTTGCATGTCCTACGAGGAGTGGCTAGGGACTCTGGGTTTGTCTCGTTTGGAGAGAAGGAGGCTGAGGGGTGACCTCATTGCTCTCTACAGCTTCCTGAGGAGGGGGCATGGAGAGGGAGGTGCTGATCTCTTCTGCCTGGGATCCAGTGACAGGACGCGTGGCAATGGTTCAAAGCTGCACCAGGGGAGGTTCAGACTTTACATTAGGAAGCATTTCTTTACCGAGAGGGTGGTCAAACCCTGGAACAGGCTTCCTAGAGGTGGTCGATGCCCCATGCCTGTCAGTGTTTAAGAGGCACTTGGACAATGCCCTTAATAACATGCTTTAATTTTTGGTCAGCCCTGAAGTGGTCAGGCAGTTGGACTAGATGATCATTGTACGTCCCTTGCAACTGAACTGTTCTGTTCTATTCTACTTTCTTTTTACGTTGTGATAGTGACAAAAACAAAATAAGCAGCATCTGTACAAAGGGAATGGACTTCCTCAGATCACCTGCCATTGCTCAGGTACCAGCGTTGCAGTCTAGTTGAATTTTCCATGACTCCACTACAGCTGAATGGGGCAAGGAAGGAATATGGTTAAATGGATTCCTCAGTTTGTTACTATCAACTGGAGTAAGTGAGAAGACAGAAGTGCTGGACTCCTTCCTTCAATCACCAGTTAGTTTAAGGGAAGTACTGCAGACAAGCCACTTGTAAACCTGAAGTTTTCAAGCTGCCTGTGCTTTGAATATCTCAGTAGACGCTAATTCCTCTCTTGCTGCTGCCCCCCAAGCTTTTGTCAGAGAATACACTATTTTTGGATAGTGCACATGGGGAACTTCAGAACATTTTGAAAATTAGCCATATTTAAACACAATAGGACGTCTCTGTCCTGGTATGAATAAATCATAGAATCACAGGATGGTTGAGGTGGGAAGGGACCTCTGGAGGTCATCTGGTCCAACCCCTCCCTGCTCAAGCAGGGCCACCTACAGCCAGCTGCCCAGGACCGTGTCCAGATGGCTTTTGAGTCTCTCCAAGGTGGGAGACTCCACAACCTCTCTGGGCAACCTCTGCCAGTGCTTAGTCACCTGCACAGTAAAAAAGTGTTTCCCGATGTTCAGAGGAAACCCCCTGTGTTTCCGTTTGTGCCCATTGCCTCTTATCCTGTCACTGGGCACCACTGAAAACAGCCTGGCTCCATTTTCTTTGCACCCTCCCTTCAGGTATTTATACACATTGATAAGATCCCACCAAGCCTGCTCTTCTCTAGGCTGAACGGTCCCAGCTCTCCCAGCCTTTCCTCATAGGAGAGATGCTCCAATCCCTTAAACATCTTTGAGGCCCTTTGTTGGACTCTCTCCAGTATGTCCATGTCTCTCTCTTGTACTGAGCCCAGAACTGGACACAGCACTCCAGGTGTGGCCTCACCAGTGCCAGTAGAGGCGAAGGATCACCTCCCTGGACCTGCTGGCAATACTTTGCCTCATGCAGCTCAGGATACCATTAGCCTTCTTTGCTGCCAGGGCACACTGCTGGCTCATGTTCAACTTGGGGTCCACGTTGCAGTAATTTCATATCATCAGTGTACAAAAAGTTAAAAGATGCATATACTTTCCCGTCACAGGTTTCTTTTAGGCGTATTGCATCTTTTTACCCCATGACTGTCAACCGCAGGCATAGGAAGTTTTGAGCCATTGTGTATATGAATGTAGGTTTCAGTGCAGTTGTAAAATCAGGTTTTACAGTGCTACCTCTCATTTCGTTGTGGTCAAGAAGACTTTTTGTTCCTCCCCTCTGCTCACTGTTGTAAGCCTGTACCAGCAAGCAATTTACTGAAGCTGTCTGTTCATACCAATCCTGAAAAGCCTGACCTTCATACCTGCGCTTTACAGGTCATAGTGGAGAAGGTCTCAGGATCTCAGATTGTTGATATTGACAAGAGGAAGTACTTAGTTCCATCTGACATCACCGTGGCCCAGTTCATGTGGATCATCAGGAAGAGGATTCAACTGCCATCTGAGAAAGCAATATTCCTCTTTGTAGACAAGACTGTCCCACAATCCAGGTGAGAGGCTATTCACTTGGTATTCAGAAGCATTTCAGCAAGCCTGTGCGTCTCAGAGGGACAGTAACTTCCCTCTTTAAGGCTTATTTGGTGATTTTAGGAGGTGTTTGGTTACATTTTAATCTCACTGTGATAGGTTTTTTTCTCATGAATTTGATAAACATCTTATTTCTTGAGCTAAGCTGAAAGGAAAGGTGACTGAAAAATATATTATGATTTACTTCCATGGCAAGAGGGTGAGCTCTGGAGTTATTATGATATCTTTGGTTGAGTGCAAGAACATTTACATCATCAATGCCAAAAAAAAAAAAAATCATTCTAAATGTAACAAAAAAAGTTGCATGTTAAATACTCAAAAGCAAACTTCATCAATTATTCTGAAAAAACATTAACCTGTCAGCTCACAAAGAAATTATGACATTACAGACTAGTTGCTGTTACTTGTTTTAAAAATTACTTATTTTCTTCTATAAACACAAAATGCAAAATGACTACAGAAAGTTTTTTCACATTGCTTTTATATAGGAATAAGTTTCATTGTTGTCTGCTATACACAGAATAATGTATAGCAGAAGCAGCTACTACAATGGCTTTCTAGAAGAGATACTTTAATAGTATTTGAGGAAATAGTACGTCATGATGTCACGTGGCTTAGGTATAATATTATTCTTATTAATCCTTACCTGTGTAACAGTAACAGTCCTTCCAGGTAACCTGTCCAGACTCAGTTAGGAATATTTTTATTTACTTTGTGATACACAATAGGGGCCTGTGAGAACCATCTTTTTCTGCTTGCTTTCTTCTAAGAGTATTAGGAATGCCTATATGTCATCTTCTTAACAGTGCTGTAGAACTGCTAGGAACAGGGAAGAAAAAGAAAGGGCACATTGTCTCATCTCACATGTTCATGATGAGATGTCACATCTCTGCTGGAAAAATAGGGCCTTGAACCTTCAATATTAATGCAAAAATGGTAACTTGTTAACAGATAAACAAAAATCTAATCTGTTAATGGCTCTGCTCCTCTCGTAGGCGGAGTTTATTACATAGACCACTAACTCTTGACATCCTTCTCTCTTCATCCAGAAGTTTATCTACTACTCACCAATTCCCTTCCATTTCAAGTACTGCCTGCAACTCTTCCCAGCTCCTCTCTTGGGTAAAAAGCCACGATCATTTTCCCTATCACTCACGTTCAGTCTGCATCTTTCAGTTCACTAGCCTTTTCTTAGTCTTGGGAGTCAGACAAAGGTGAGCTGAGGAGGCGTCATTTGTGCAACTGACTGATGTCAACTGCCTGTTTCATCTGTAGATAGATGGTTGGAGCAGTTGTACTGGCCAAGTAATTGCTTGGGTTTCTTTTTGTTTTCAAAATACAGACATTGCCCTAAAGACCGCAGCTGCTTAGACTATGAAGGACCACATGCCTATTCAGTTTAAGAAAATTTTCATTTGATCAAACGTTCAAAACCTTATCCACTGAAAAAGCACTAGTTTCTGGCTAACTTGTAATTTATTGTCCACGCATTTTGGTACTAGCACTATTTTAAGTCATCCCTTTTTAACAGTATAGAAAACAAAGGTTTTACTCCCCTAAACAACCTGGACCTCAAAGAAACAGTCCAAAAAGCACAAGTTTGATAGACTTGAGACCAGGTGAACATTCACAACTACAGCAGGTGGAGGGAGAAATGAGGTTGCTCACACAACAAGCAAGACATTAATGCAGCTGCATTCAAGGAAGGTGCTATCARGCTGTTGCTCCTGGTATTAGTCACGGCATCAATAACGGATGATTCAGAACCTGAAATACATTCAGTGACTAATTTCCAATAAAATAAGGAAGCATTCTGACAAATGCATTTGTGTAGAAGTAACAAATACCTAGACACCCTGCAGAGAGCCCAGGATCATTTTGTTAACTCAGGAGTCAACTGCTTTTCATATATCCTCATTTTTGTATTTTAATTTACACACAGACTTACAAGTTTTAGCTTTTATTAATCCTTGTTTATATGAGGTTCTAACTGTTACCATTTGCAACTGTCATAATCCAAGCAAGCTGTTTCTCTTTTTTTCTCCTTCAAGCTTAACTATGGGACAACTTTATGAGAAGGAAAAGGATGAGGATGGATTCTTGTATGTTGCCTACAGTGGAGAGAACACATTTGGTTTCTGAATGGTGGGTCTTGGCTACTATACCATCCTGCTGTGTATCTTGTAAATAGCTGATCATTTTCTGTTCTGACATCCACAGAAGTTCCTTCTATATACATGCATTTGTAACTGGATTTATTTCTTAATATATTGATAGGTCTTGTTTTATTAGACTGTTAAATTATCAAAAAAAAGTTTTGTTGTTTTTGTGCATTTTTTTTCTCATGGCTATGAATTCCCAGAGCCTCACTCCTTTGGGGGATACATTTGATGACATTGATTAAAGAATAAAGCAAAGTAGTTGGGCTACGAAAACATGAAAAGAAGAATATGCATTTATTCTGCTTTGAGGTGTTAGTTTAAGAAAAATAAAAACATTAAATTAGTATTGGGAACACTGGATTTGCTAGCTTATCCTAAGCAGGAACAAGATGCTGATCATGTTGAATTGAGCTATTATGTTCCTCTTTCTCAATTAACAAACAAGTACAATAAAAATTCCTGTCACAAACAGGCAGTGCTGTCATTTCTTTACCTTAATTTTGGCCAGAAAGTTATACATCATATTTACTAGACACTAGATAGCTGCTTATATTATTTACTAGACACTGTACAGCTTCTCAACCTTTAGTATGTGGATGAGGATACAAGGAAGAAACAAGGACCTATCTGTAGGTTCCAAAACCAATAGCTTCAGAGCTGCTGGATCTCATCAGGAGAAGAGCTATGCCTGCCCACAGGCTATCAATGGAGGAGTAAATACCATGGGATTTGGAAAGCAGGACCTAGGTGACAAAAGCATAGCATGTAAGGAAAAGGCACCTAGGAGAGGGAATGATACAAATAGGAGACCAGAGAGCTGGAGAACTGGGCGGTATAATTTGTACACAAGTTACTGCAGAGAGAGAAATAATTGGTAAGGAGTTCAGATTAAAATAGTTGCACAAGCAGCTCGTAAAAAAACAAACAAACAAACAAACAAAAAACAAAACAAAAAACAAAAAACAAAAAATCCCCCAAAAGACAGCAGTAGTTGTGTTACAGGTAGTTATATAAATATACAAGTCCTTTCCAAGTAAAAATTCTGTAGATATTGTAAGGACATTACAGAACCAAGTATGTGAAAGAACAGCTTTACTATACAGCTGAGTGGTGCGGTTGACACGCCTGAGGGACGGGATGCCATCCAGAGGGACCTGGACAAGCTCAGGAAGTGGGGCCATGTGAACCTCATGAGGTTCAACAAGGCCAAGTGCCTGGGGGCAACCCCTGGTATCAATACAGGCTGGGGGATGAAGGGATTGAGAGCAGCCCTGCCAAGAAGGACTTGGGGGTACTGGTGGATGAAAAGCTGGACATGAGCCAGCAATGTGCGCTCACAGCCCAGAAGGCCAACCGTATCCTGGGCTGCATCCAGAGCAGCGTGGCCAGCAGGTCGAGGGAGGTGATTCTGCCCCTCTGCTCTGCTCTGGTGAGACCCCACCTGCAGTACTGCGTCCAGCTCTGGAACCCTCAGCACAAGAAAGACATAGACCTGTTGGAGCAGGTCCAGAGGAGGGCCACGAAAATCATCAGGGAGATGGAACACCTCTGTTATGGAGAAAGGCTGAGAGAGTTGGGGTTATCCAGCCTGGAGAAGAGAAGGCTTCGGGGAGACCTCATTGCGGCCTTTTAATACTTAAAGGGGGCTTGTAAGAAAGATGGGGATAGACTTTTTAATGGTTTTAAACTAAAAGAGGGTAGATTTAGACTAGATATAAGGAAGAATTTTTTTTTTTTACGATGAGGGTGGTGAAGCACTGGAACAGGTTGCCCAGAGAGGTGGTAGATGCCCCATCCCTGGAAACATTCAAGGTCAGGTTGGACGGGGCTCTGAGCAACCTGATCCAGTTGAAGATTGTCCCTGCCCATGGCAGGGGGGTTGGACTAGGTGACCTTTAAAGGTCCCTTCCAAGCCAAACTGTTCTATGATTCTACTTAGTTGAGACAGACAACTAGAATTAGAAATGCTGCATGCAAGATAAAGAATTCAGGATCAGTTCCTCCAGTTGATGAGCACTAGTGCCAAAGCATGTACACAGCACAGCAAAAGTAAAGAGGCTTTGCCACAAAACCAAAAAAAAAAATTGTCATTCATGAGGCTTTCAACTTCTCTCCAAATGGGCTTACCATAGCTACACAGCTACCTCTACTTACAGGGAAAGAGGCAAACTTGTGGCTCTGAAAGATGGCGGGGGAGGGGAAGGGGCAGAAAAACCACCTAATTGACCTAATTGCACAGTACTGGAGTTCACGCTTTGATATTAAAGGATAACACTGGGTTGGAAAAGTAGCATCGCTTTGAACTTTGTAAGCCAGCAAGGAAACACTAATTATAGTTCAGATTCCTAATAAAAGTTTTACCTCATTTTCACGCTACATGGTGCAGAAGAGTTCAGTTTTTAAAATGTTTCCAGTCACAGTGGAAAGTTATCACTTTCCAAGCTTAAATCAAATTCATACTAACTCAAACTCCCATGAAGTCACCTTATGCCTAGAATTATGTTTGGCTCTACAGTTATTCACAGGTACTGGCAGAAGGACTCCAAAACGAGAAGGTAGGAGCCTGTGAAATGTTGACACTATTATTGACGCTTGTCACAGTAACAGTGCTGCATGTGCTTACTGCATCTGAAAATGTGCTGTTGATTTCAGTAAGCCTTTCATTATTCAGAATAGCACTGCAATGTATAGCACTGCTTTAGTAAACATTCCGTCACTGCTTCCATCGTGAATTCCCTCCACCCCCTGCCTTTCCATGCATTTAGTATTAATGTTTACTCTTAACAGAATTTTTGATTCAGAATGAAGAAAAGTGGTTTCTTCTGTGATTTTTTTATTACCTTTTATTACTGGAAAATGTTCTGCTTCCTTTAGGCTGAAACTTCACAGTTTGTCTATGGTTATCAAGTAATATTTTTTGCTAGCTGTTAACAAGAGTAAGAAATGTAACTTACAACTGCTAGATAAAGCTAATTACATGCTAGCACATAGATATATCTAAACAAAACAAGGGAAGATGAAGTTTTATTCCCAATGTTATGATCGAGGTGACTTTTGGAATACCCTTCATAAACCTCTAAAAAACCCACATAACTACTCTCTTTAACATCTCTGTAATTATTAGTTTAGATTTAGGAGCCCAGGTACACAAGTAATCCCAGAGAATGCAAGGATAAATGTTCTACAGCAGTAACTTTACTTTTCATCTGCAGGTGCACTTAAAATGGCAATAAAACATCAAGAGATTTCCTTTTGAAATGCATAGATGAAATGCATCTCTTTACATAGTACAGTCACTCTTGTAAAATTATTAAAAGCATTTGGGTCCCATATGATCTTCACTTTCTATTAACCCTTCAGGACTGGGAAGGCATTTCAATTTATACACCGAACAGAAAATGAAGAAATACCTCACTATTCCTACAGCAACACTTCTACATCATCTATCTTTAAGCTAACTTGAAATGTCATCTCCGATATAATTAAACCAGTACCAGATAAATTTAGATGGTCCTTCCTCAAAAATTATCTTGCTTCCACCACTGCTGCAACCCTCTTATAATGACATTCTCGGGATCATTATGCTTTGAGAGAAAGAACTGCTAGGCCCCTCAACTACATCTGGCTCCCAATTTTACTCCAACACCTTTCTTTCCTCCTTACCAACAGTAGCTTCCCAAAAGTAACTCACGCTTCATTTCCACACTCACGCCTCAAGCATTTTCTCCAGGTGTGGTTTCATAACCAGCTAATAGTTTGTACCAAGTGAAAGGACGCCTGGCTCCACCTCCTCCTGCCCTCAGCAGCACTGCCCTAGCTCTTCCTTTTCCTCTAGTGCTTACTGGGCTTATTGCAAAGCTGATTTAACTCCTAGTGAAAAGCTACACCTTGTTTTGGGCTCATGGTTTGTTTTTCTACAAAGACAGTAATTTGAATAATCTTCAATTACTCTGAATGTACCGAGATCAGTAAGCACTCCAGCTTGTGTAAGGTGAGCGGTGGAAGAACACTGCGAAGATCAAAACCTTGCTTTTTCAAAGGTAGTGGGATGCTAGCATGTTGTCTCATGGAACTGCAGCCTCCAGCTCAAACAGATTGTTTACTTCTACACTTGGACAAAACCACTTGTTTCTATGCTCTGATTTTGACTTCCTTGAAGATAAGCAGGCGGTCTGCCCTGCCTTCTTACTGATTGAAAACAGAATGATTTCTCCAATAGTGAAGCTGTTAAAGACATCCCTCTCAAAATAAGGATTACAGTTTCTTTGTTCTGGCAAATAGGAACCATTGGTCCCCATACTCATTTGAGAAAGTCAAGGACCTAGCTGGGTAATACCAATATGCTCTGTAGAGCATTTTACACATGCCTTGGGAATCTCGGTGCCCTCATATACTCTGCTGCTCCCATTACCAATTGTTTGGTTGTCCTCATTAACCATGAACTGTGGGTACTTCATTCCCCCTAGTTCACCCCCCCGCCAACTCTGCTCCCCTGTGGCAGAGTCTCTGCATTCTACTGTCCTCCCTATGCCTTGCCTATCTCTTTTTCAGTGCATCAGCTATTCCAGTGCAAAGGAGTGATACAAGCTTGGAACATGTCAACTGCTACCTTCGAGGAGCAATTCTTCCAAAGATCTGCTGGCAATGATGAAAGTTTAGTTTGCTACCTCTTCCAAAAGCAGAGATTGTGTTATCTCTTCTCTCTGCATTTTTCCCATCTGATTTTTAGATCGGTTTCTCGGTACTGCCTACAGCATTTCCTGACATTTTGGAATTAAACAGATGTAGCATTTAAATACTTATTTTCAATCCCAGAAATGCCATCCAGTTGAGAATAAGATCCTGCAGGCTTAGCCCTTCAGCCTTTTAAATGCTGCTTTGTTTTAGCTCCTTCCCTCTCTTTGCATATTCGCTGACTCACTCTAGGCTTAAATATGTCCTCAACTCCATCCAAAAAATGAGGTTAGTATCAGTGTTCAGCACCTCTAAAACTACTTTTAAACCTGACAAGTAGCAGAAAGCAGCAGTCTACAGTTCACAAGTATTTTACAAATGCACAGGAAAATCTTACCAGGAACAACCTCTCCTAACAGCCAGGCTCAAATTTTAGGAAAGAGTTAAAAGAATTTACATCATATAACTGCTCATCTGAAAACTAGTCTGATGCCAAGACTACAAATAACTAGCCTTATGTAACCCATTTCAATATTGCAGCTGGATAGGAAATGGGAACATTCCAGTCTGGTCAGCAGGTTCACTACAGACTTCGTTGATTAACAAAGGGAAATGAGGTATGTTAAGGTATAGTTTCTGCAAGATTTCAGGGAAGGACAAAGGTAAATTTCAGGAGCCTGGAAATTTACTGCTTACCTCTTTAGGCACACTACTAATTGAGCTATTTGCTCAATTACAATAACTGCTACCATTTCTCTTCAGCAGTTCATCCTGTAGCCCATCTGCAATGGCATCTGGCCATTTTTCATCCTCTGATGACTAATGCAAGTCACTGTTCTCCAAAATCCCCTGCCCTCTACAAACACATACAATGACTCCCCCCGCACCAATACCACTGGTCTTTCTGCATGCTGGTGCTTGATTTGAGAGGATAGGCTTATACACACAGAATTCAAGTTCTTTGTTATTTCTTCAACAAGAGAGAACTATTCTTATTTGACAAGTCAACCCAAGTGTGAAGTAAAAGGATTTGCTGTAAACAGTTCTCAGACTGTAATGTGATATGTACTGTTAAGTCCCATATGTAGCTCAGTAGGTTGACTGTAAAGGCTGTTTGGAGAACTGCTGTGCCCATTTTTCAAATCCAGAACTATAGTAAGATACCAAAGAACAGAAAACTCAAATCACTAAAGAATTCTTAAACTCTAAATTATCCACTTCTTTCATCCTGCCATTGCCTTGTCCAAATATTTTATGAACTGTAGTTTACAATAGAAAAAGTACAAAAGGGGAGTGTGCTCAGTAGCAGTTACATAGTTCTGAACTTGCTCACAGAAGGCAATAATTGGGACAGAAAGTTTAAGGAGGATTACCTGCTGCTTCCCCCCAGCTCACAATGTTGACTGTTTTGCCATGCAGATGTTATTTGGTAACAAAGCATAAAGGCAAAGGCTGCCAGAGACTACTTCCAGTCCCCCTCAAAGCATCTCCACCTTTGCCAGGCTAGTAATGAACACTTGCCAGGAAACAGTGACATAAATGGCTAAGGCATCCCTGCTTTTAATTAACCATGTATCACGGGGGGACAGGGGGATGGACAGTGCTTGAAACACTGAAAAGTAGGTAAATGTTTCTCTGGAATTACACAGGACTGACAGGTTTGAACCACGTAATTCAGAAGGTTTCTTTCCTGCCCACAGAAGCAAAGCAGTTGAAACGGTATCTGGCAAAGTCTTGCAATTAAGAGAGATGCATGGGATATTGTAAGTGGTATTATTTGACACAGCCTTCTCCCCAGCACTCTCTTGCTTCTGCTTTGGCTATATTTAGTAAATAGAGGCTTATATGAAGGACTCCCAGAAAAAAGACCCTTTAACAGAACTAGTATTTCCAGTTAGAAGCAATGGGGCTGGGGGACACGGAAAATTCTTCCAGGCACCAGACAAGAAGAGCCAAGAGTTATAAAAACATTACTTACTATACATTAGGGTTGTCCCAGCAACACAAAAAAACCCCATAACATTATGAAGAGTGGAAGAAAAAAGCAGCACTCAAATTTTACAATGACAGCCTTTCTTCCATAGCACTGCTTCAATTTCAGTTGACATTACTTCCATTGCAATGGACTATGGCTGATAGATCATATCCTCAGATAACAGAGGACAGCACATCACTGCTTCCTTTCTTTTGAAGGCATATTGTTTCATGCAGCTCAGAACTTTAAGTCTGCAATGATCCTTTTCTATATTTCAATAAAAAGGGGGCTTCAACTCAACCAAAATAAAGACTTCTCTAAATTGCTTTCCTTTTCACTCCTGTCTCCTTACAGCACACGAACTAGAAGACATCTTTTCCTGGCCCTTGAACTGCAGAGGTATCTGCTGTGCACCAGGGCTTATTGCTGGATTAACATAGCCGCTTGTATTCTCATGTGAAGTGCAGGTATTCCTTGGCATTCTTGATCCAACCCAGCAGGGCTTGGCTACGCAGCACTTTCCAGGCTTCTTGATAATTTAATGCAGCTTCCTTGTAGTCCCAGTAGGTTTCTAGAGTCTTCATCCTGACAGAAAATGCACAACAACATTTCTTTTATCCTATTGGATGTAATGTCACAAAATGAAAAAAGCAATCAAACATCTAAGAACATGATGATGCCCTATGAGCTCTTTCATGCTACTAAGTGAAATTCTCTTGTGCTCCTAGGGAGGCTTGGAGAGGCCCAGGCCCTGAAGCTAGTGCATCTAGACATTGTCAGCAGTCTCACAAAAGGAAGCAAAACAACTCCTCTACCACACTGCATACACAATCTCCAGCAATAGAATTGTTTGACTGTGTGACAGAAAACTTGCACGATAGCAAAAAATGTCAAAGCAAAGCAGAAAAGGTGGCTAGAGATAGGTGCATTGAATTGGGTGGAAGTAGCCTTGTTTTGCTACGAAGAATGGATACAATTGCTGGCTGGAAGGGAAGGGGACAAGGACGAACAGGACAGTGGTTCTTTTCCAACACAAAATAACGGGGAAGAGTGAGACAAAGGAGAAAATTTTTTTTTTTTTATCTTCTCCCTAAAGCAAAAGAGATTCAGCAGTTTTGGTGCTCTGTTCCCCTTCCTCATGTAGCACCTGCTCCCTATAATCTCAGCAAAACCATTGGTCACTGCTGAGTGCATTATACCATTGATTTTCAAAATAGGGAAACTCAGGTCTAGAGTATCTGAACACAAGTGCCTCTAAGACAATTTCATCAAGACTTTTTTCCTTTCCTTGCATTCCTTTCCCAGCCTCTTTCATCTCCCTTTGCCAAACAGTCTGTCAGCCACATGTGGCATGTCATGTTTATACACTCGACCCAATATGAAGGGAAGATCATAGGCAACATGACCTTTGTCAAGAAAGAGGAAGAGTGAAACTACTACAGGAACCCTCATCTAAAACATCTGAGAACCACTGCATTAATTTCCAGAACAGGCTTTCATGCTCAAAGGCAATATTGATCACCACCACCACCACCACCCCCCCCAAAAAAAAAAAAACCAACAAACCCCGAAAAAGATTAACAGCAGACCATCAGAAGCTGTATTTCAGGCATTCAGCATTCTGCTATTGTCGTGGTTTAACCCCAGCCAGCAACAAAGCACCACACAGCCGCTCGCTCACTCCCCCCGCCCTGGTGGGATGGGGGAGAGAATCGGAAGGGTAAAAGTGAGAAAACTCGTGGGTTGAGATAAAGACAGTTTAATAGGTAAAGCAAAAGCTGCACACACAAGCAAAGCAAAACAAGGAATTCATTCACTACTTCCCATCAGCAGGCAGGTGTTCAGCCATCTCCAGGAAAGCAAGGCTCCATCACACGTAACGGTTACTTGGGAAGACAAACACCATCGCTCCGAACGTCCCCCCCTTCCTTCTTCTTCCCCCAGCTTTATATACTGAGCATGATGTCATATGGTATGGAATACCCCGTTGGCCAGTTTGGGTCAGCTGTCCTGGCTGTGCCCCCTCCCAGCTTCTTGTGCACCTGGCAGAGCATGGGAAGCTGAAAAGTCCTTGACTAGTGTAAACATTACTTAGCAACAACTAAAACATCAGTGTGTTATCAACATTATTCTCATACTAAATCCAAAACATATGTCATGGTTTAACCCTGGCCAGCACCTAAACACCACGCAGCCACTCGCTCACCCCCCCACTCCGGTAGGATGGGGGAGAGAATCGGGAGGGCACGAGTAGGAAAACTCACAGGTTGAGATAAAAACAGTTTAATAATTGAAATAAAACAAAGCAAAACAGTAATAATAACAGCGATTAACAACAACAACAATAGAATATACAAAGCAGGCGATGCACAATGCAACTGCTCACCACCCGCCAATCCGACGCGTTGCCCAAAACGCGAGAGCCCGTCCCGGGACCCAGAGCCCCCCCCACACCCTTAGTTTTTATACTGAGCATGACGTTACATGGTATGGAATACCCCACTGGCCAGCTGGGTCAACCGCCCCCGCTATGCTCCCCCCGCCAGCTTCCCATGCACTGGGCAGGGCATGGGAGGCTGAAAAATGCCCTGTGCAAGCAGCACCCAGCAGCACCCAAAACATCAATGGGCCATCAACGCTCCTATTATACCAAACCCAAAACACAGCACACACACCCCCCAGCTACTGGGAAGACAGTTAACTCTGTCCCAGCTGGAACCAGGACAACATAGCACTATACCAACTACTAGGAAGAAAATTAACTGTATCCCAGCTGAAACCAGGACAGCTATAAATGTATTTCTAGAACACTGTGACATGCATAGCAAGCCATGAGATATTATCTATCCTGCAGACCTTAGGTTCAGAAAGTGCAAGAGTGGAGAACCTGTCTATGCCATTGCTGAACATGGGAGATGTATGCTCTCTTACAAACCTGCCTGCACTCTTGTCACAGGTAATCCATTTTGCTTTCTTTACCTCTTTTCACATTAATCAAACTCTGTGAAACTAACCTCTGAGCTGCTCTGGAAAGTTCCATGGGAGGGCCCACTGCAAGTCTCCTCCACCTACCCAGTGGAATAGTCACAGAACCCCATTATCAATGGTGGATCATGGTTTAGGAGCATCACCAAACAGGAAAAAGACCAGCAACTATCTGCATAAGCAGCATTCAGGAAACACCACCAGTCCAAGAAGGGCCAAGGTCAACTCACCACAACCAGCTCCAAATCCCTAGCATGGGCAAGCTGTTCCTCTCCCAGGTACTCCAACATGTACCTCAGACACGGCACAAACCACCTGCACCTTCTCCTCCACCTCAAAACCATTCTCTGGGGAGCAACATGCATGCTTACACTCAAGGATAATGACCACATCATTATTTGGGAAGAAACACTCTTATGCTAGCATGCTTCTTTGCACTTAAAAGTACATCTGACATATTTGTTTAACACTTTGACCCTGCCCTTCTTCACTATAAATGCATCTAATGACTTATATTTGTCCTTTATCATAGAATAGCTAATATCAGATGCTGTTTACATCTTCAAAACACAGCTACTTGTACTTATGAGGTCACATTTAGGATGGTCAAAGATCAAAAAAGAATTATACAACACAGATTTTTGGACTGGCTCAGTCTTGTTGAAGGTGAAACAGCTGTTCTCCTTGCATTTGCTGTGGATGCACATATATAGATATAGATAGATAGATATATTCCACCTGCCACTAAGCCAAGAGAAGGACTCCAATGCCTAGCAGTTATTAATTTCTTCATTGCTCTTTTTCCTGAATCTGCTGGCAAATCAATGGCTCTTCAACTCATACCCAGCAGTCTGATTCAATTTAACTAAAACACATATGGGATCTTTCTAACCTAGATTATTCCAACAGACCTTTGTTTGGAAACTGTTACAGTAGACAGTAAGGGAAAATATAGCTAGCACAAAAGCAGGATAGACAGTAAGGAGCAGCTCAGTATTTTCACCCCACTGTAGCAGTTATGAGAGCACATGTGACCGCAGTCTCTTGGGGTCTCATTCTCCAAGCAGACAACATCACTACAGGATTTAACAGTGGATGCAACAGAAAGATGCATTTTAAACAGCTTCCTCAAAGAGCTGCCAAAATCAAACAGATTTATTTAATTCATGCTCAACTTCTGCATTAAGCTTCTAAGAAATTTGCAACGTCTATATGGGAAAAATGCTTTCAAATTCAAAATACATTACATCTGCCTAAAAATCTCACATGATTTGACTGTATCTCAGCTTTGGTTGGGCCATTAAGGCTCTGAGCATTAGTAATGAAGAACCTATGACATTTTTTTGGCAGAAGTGAACATTAGTTTGCTGCCCCAGGCAAAGTCCAGTACAATCATACGATCTCCAGCCTATCCAGGTCTGCCTGACTACATTCCTTTTATGCTTTCCTTTACCATTGCAATCTTGCCCCTACACTACTATGTAAGAGAGAGACAGAGTGATTCCGATGGCTGTGTGCCAAAGACATGAAAGGCAATCCACAGATTTCATTCTGAAAGGTATCACACTCTTGGAAAAAGCCTTACACAAATCACCATTATGCTTGAAAACATTCATGTGCTCAGCCACGTGCAAAGCTGAGCAGAAATGGGCTCACAAGCAAGGCAGCCTGCGAAGAAAAGCAATACACTGCTGCAATACTTTCTTCTCTGCAACAAACCCTACCTTTAACCCCCATATTCAGTTTCAAACTTTTACATTCAACCCATAATGCATTTTTGAGATTATAGACATATTGCACATGAAAAATGTTGACATAAGCACAAGGCATCAACCAAAACATTACTCTTATACAAAAATTAACGAATCACATCTAAAAGGGCAAAAGCTCACAGATCTTCAAAATATAAAAATCTGCTGTGAATCTGTAACGATAGGAGGCCAGGAAACCATACTTGGCCTGATTCTATTAGTATCTTCTTCAATGCTTCAGATAAAATGCAGTCATTGCAGGCAAACTTTGTAATTGACACCAATTGTTAAGAAGATACAGAATAAAGTCACAGAGTGAGCTAACTCAGTGAGTGAGTTTCACTCAAATACAACAAGTTTTAACAGTAATGTAAGGTTTTGCAGCATTTGGAAGATTGTTACTGCATTGCTGTGTCTAGCTTGGGAGACCAGATTTTCAAAACATTATTGAAAAATTGGAAAATGAGCTTTGTGGCTTTTGCCAATGTCATCTGAGATGTGGAAAAAATGAATCACACAGAGGAAGAGATGTAGAAGCTCAATAGAGTAATTAAAAAAAAAAAGATCAAGTCTTGAGATAATTATGATGGATAAGTATTTTCATGGGGCAGAAAACACTACTTAATAAAAGGCTCTTCAATCCGGCAAAGACCTAACAAGCATCTGTGACGTGCAGTATAGAAGAGATTTTCTTAGTTAGATCAGAGGACCTAATTGTCCCGCAGGCCTCTATGCAGTGGTAGGACCATCACAGGAATTGTTTAATGTACAAACTTTAAAAATTAAATTGAAAAGGGACTAAAAAATTGCAACAAAATTCTTGCCAAATGTGGTTGATTTTTTTTAATTGAACAGAAGTAACAGTGAAACTGCACCCCTCCCATGACAGTTACTTTCATTAGGCTGACACTTCCTTACAATCACCCTCAGTCACTCCAGCAGGAAATATTTCGCGGTCACCTGGTGGAATCCTTTTGTTTTTCACAAATGAACACTGGCAAAAAAATCTTAAACATGAAGCCCAAGCGAAGGTTCTATACTTTAGTCTAGATATTTAAATCTTAAAGCCATCTGAAAGTCCTTGCACTCCTCCGTACAACAGCCCACCCCCTCCAATTAGGTGTCACTGGAACTGGAATCGTCCATACTGCAGATTGAATAGGAAGGAGGAAGAAAGCACAATCTTAATTGTGACGGCTCCTGACTACAATTTAAGAGAAAAGAGGATCAGTCATCCATTTAACAAGCCCAGCAAGAAACTCAGGGCAGGTTTATGTTACAAAGCCTCCCTTAGATTCAGACAAAGGGTTGCACAGCCAGCCACACCTTGCACAAACAGCAATGCCTGGTGACTCCGTACGGTGGATGCCACTATACGGCAAAAGAAGGCTTTCACTTCCTCAGGTGATGAACAAGGCATGTTTTTTTTCTACCAGCAGGAAAAAAAAACCAACAATGCAAAAAAACTCCTTTGCCATATTACCACCAAGTGATCTGTAAACAACAGTAATACTGCAGAGGTTTTTACATAACAATTCAGCTTAGTAGTGGCACAACACTGCCCAACCGTGTGTCATCATTCCTTTGACAGTGAGCATGGAAAACATGAAAAGGGAAGAAGAAGAAGAAGAAGAAGAAGAAGAAGAAAAAAAAAAAAAAAAAGATGGATTTATGTACCGGTAATTTCAAAACACTAACATGAAACAACATGTGAGAGGGAGTCAACAGAAGAGAATGAAGTATGGCAGGTGGAGGTAAAAGGTTATAAAGAAACAAGTAACATTTTAGATAGTCTAGCTAGAGAGATGAGTGAGAATTTAAGTAAGGCACAGAAGACAGAGATCATAGAAATTATCAGAAAGGAAGAAAGAAAGTTGGACAGCACAATACAGCACTATCTGGTTCTTGGTGAAGAAGTAGCTAATGCCAGCCAAACACCACCTCCTTCTCACAGTCTCAGCTGAAAGCAAATAAACTAAATCCTGAAAAAAAAAACCCTGCTGAATGTTATGCTTAGCATCTTAGCTAAGCCACGCCACTACAAATTCCTAAACTTGCCTTTTAGGAGAGCCAGCGAAGTTCTGCCCCCAGTAGGCTCTCTACATGTTCCAATTTAACAGTGCCCACACTGATCCTCTGGAGAGAAGTGAAGAATGAAAGAGAAAGGAAGGCACAAAAAGCAGGAGAAGCAGCTTTAGACACAGGAAAGAAGAAAACAAGAGAACATCAGAATCAGTATACTAGTTCCATGTAAAGCTTTAACTGCCCCAGTATTCTAGGTCTGACAATGGACAATAGTAGATGAAGGGACAACAGTAGATGAAGGAACGGTTAAGTAAAGAATGATCCTTGTCCTAATATACCCTACAACTACCAAGACAAGCTGTTCAGCAAATTTGAAAGGACTACAGAATGAGATTCCCTTGATGGAGCAGAAAGGATGGGAGGCAAGAGACCAAAAAGTGGACTAGAAGAGGCAGGGCAGGAATTTCGGGGCAACGTGGGAAAAGGAAACTGGGTGACAGCATAGCACTAGAGACAGCCATTTGTAGGAGGAGATAACAAGATACATTTGAATGGGAAGAAAATACAAAACTAGGTAACAGTTAAATGCACAGGAGTTTAGAGGAAACAATTTGAGTGTGGGATTTCTTATCTGAAGCCCACTCAAATTCAGACTACAAGGAGGAAAGGAAGAAAAAGGAAGAAAACACATCAGAATATTGTGTAGAAAGGGAAAAAGAAGGAAACAGCAATACACAGACATTTTTCATTTTGCTTTTTAGCAACAAAGACTTCAAAAGGAAAGCAACTGGACAAGCTGACTGGTGAGCTAGCACCTCTACTGTATAAATAAGAGTTTGTGCAGCCGAAAAATGATGCCACATCTGCGAATCAGCTGGACTTTGTCAGGAGAAGCCCAGACAGAAAAATGGTAAAGGACAAAAAAGTAAAAGGAAATTACAAAGCCACTGGAGTCTAGAAAAGCCCTGAGGTGAAGTGACTTTACGTAAGCAGCACATGATCAGCACAATGAGTCACCTACCCAACAACGCATCAGCTCATGCTCTATTCTGGGGAAATTATGATGGCTAAACAAGTGAGGACAAACTCCCACCCAAAAGAGGCTAATAATTTTATATTTAAAACTGAATTAAGGAGAAAATGTATCTCTACTTAATAGAATCAGTTGTAACCATTTCAACAATAGCATGGCTGATGTTGACATCAGAACTTTAAAACAGTTAAGAGACACTTCTCAGACACAGAAGGTAACTGCAATCTTTAATTCACAAAACTCAAAAGCAAGCAAGATCTAATAAATAAAGATCCAGAGTGCACTTACTTTGGCTAAGTTCATCTCATCTAATGTCTTGGTACCATGAAAGGCAGAAATGGCCTATCTCCCCTGCTTCCAGCCACACATACCTCCTACTTCCTTTGCACAGGTTTTATTATCTGTTTTAGCTTTCCATGAGCCAATTCAGCTCATTAATCCAATAGAAAACACAGAAGACAAGGAAATTGTTTTCTGCCACATTAGCTAGTTGAACTGGCTCACCATGAGGTTGGAGAAGTGCTACTGATACAAGGGAGAAAACAGGAATCTACAGCCAGTAACAGCAGAGACTGCTGCAGGACCATCCCCGTAACAGCTACAAGCAGTTAAATTAGCTCAACAGCTGGTATAATTGCATCCCAGAGCTGGTGAAATCATACCTGGAAATAAGTCTAAAATAAAATAAACCTTCCAAGGCAATGGATTTGGAACCTTCTACATCTCTCAGAATCTCTAAGCCAAAGCGAGAGAGAAATTTCTGTATATATGAAACTATGCTCTACGGTAGCTATTTGGACTGGAATACCACCAAATACGTAATGCACGTTATGCAATGCCAGACCGGATGATTACCGCAAGAAACTCCAGTCTGATGAACCAAACTTGTTTCTAATAATGTAAAAGAAACCTCCAGGTATGGCTTCCTCAGACAAAAGCTTCTTTCTGTTCTTTCCAGGGTGTCTCCATCTACGTAATATATGCATTGCAGAAAGAGCCCTACACACTAGCTCACCTTACTAGCTCTTACTCCATCATACACTTAGATGAAAAAAGATTTTAGCCTAGACTTTCCTAAAAAAAAAAGAAAAAAAAAAATTCTTTTTTTTTTTTTTTTTTTTAACTCAAACTCTTCCTTCTTGTGAAACAAAGAAGTGGCATTTGACAGAATTACTAAACACCAACCAGATATCAATAACCCCACAACAATTTTGGGATGGGGTGTCTGAATGCCAGTAAGGGTACCGTGCTCCAGGCAACTGATCTAACAGCTCACATTTTCAAAATAAAAGATACTACTTCCTCCTCTCATCTCCCTCTCCACTCCTTCTTCCCCAGCTGTCCACTGCCACTTTCAGACAAGACCACTTTAACTCAGGAAAAAAAAAACCAAAATGTAGAGTTTTCTGCCAAGACAGCAAGTTGAAGAGGCTTACAGAGGTGTCCAACAGACACCAGATCTAGTGCAAAAGAAGGACAAGGCTCCACTGATCAGGAACAGAGTTTACCCTTTTGAAAAGTAGTAAGCCTTCAGAAGAGATCAGCTGCCCCAAATTCTTGCCTTAACTCCAAACAAACAAACAAACCACCTCCAATTTCTTCTGTCTGTCATTAATACATGAGACACGATAGCTGTTTCTCCAAGGAGGTGATTAAAAAGACCAAAAAGAGAGTCTTCCTAACCCATCAAGCACATGCCGTATTTTTCAAGTATCAAATTTTAACAATGAACTTCTCTGAAGTGAGATTCATGAGCAGATTCTGGTATCACCACAGTATTCTTGAGTTTCATTAAGATAAATTCACTCTTCTAAATATAATGAAAATGTCTTTACCGGAGAGTGTCTGGTAGATCCTCTTGTGAAATACTTGTCACCAGCTTTTGGAACGTATGGAAGAGTTCCACT